>ML777143.1:1113036-1212201 GCA_009831015.1 Picea engelmannii
TGTCTGGTGACTTAGCTCAATTCTCTTCGACAATAATACTCAAGACCTCATTTTGCACTACCAACATGTAAGAGATTAGGATATAAGCTTATTCAATCACCCGTTACCACTTAATAAGACAAGTATTATATAATCAAGTATGTTTTACCAAGTGCAAAGATGAAAACCCCTCCACCTCACCCTACACACTTAGGTTAGAATTTAGAACCCATTAAGATAATTTGGAAATTCATATCTTTTAATCAAAACACAATTATACCAAGGCTAAATAACTTCTCAAATTGAGGAGACTTAAGAAGGTCAAACTTCCTTTAGTCCCTACATACCAATTTAATACTACCTTTCTAGACGTATCCATTAATTATTACATAAACACAATAGGACTTAACAATAACTTCAAAAATCAAGGATCATTTTAATATGCAAGGTAAAGAATTTCATCGAAACTTCGTACCATATAAAAACGTAGAAGATTCGTATTTGCAACTAGTATGTAAAACCCTAAGGAGATATTACCTATTCTTGATTGAACACTAAAATAATCAAATAAGAAAGTAAAGGAGTCAATGGTTGCTCCTTATACAATATCAAAGAAGGTTAAACTCAAATTAGACAGAAAGTAAGCAGAAGACAACACAATAATATGGCAGCGAAAAAAGAAAATCATCAATTGTTAGCTTTTAAAAGAAAATAAAGAAAGACAAAAAATCAAGACTGTCAAGAGGTGGCTACTAAATGGTGGATTCCATGACTCAAGGATTGAATCTGAAGTCGATCAAGACAACCATCACAAGGCAACAATAAACACATGAGGTATCAAGAGTAGGTCACGCGCCGAGGCGGGAAGAATCCATTGTAAACAAAATCGTGCACAGGGGAGCAAAAAGATCCCAAATCCATGCATTACTGGCAAATTTTAAATTCAAACTCGCAACACGTAAGGGTGGGTTCTGAACCGAGGTGATTCTCCCAACATCAACTATGAAATGTAATATCCAAATTACCCAAGAACGTCGGAGTCTTGGTTTAGATTTTAACTTGACAACAGTTAATCGGAGCTTGGTTCTTTGGATCCAGAAATTCAATGGTGGTTTCAAGAGTCATAACTCTAATTCGAAAATGAAATGCAGGTCCCGCAAGCAATTTATTTAAGACAATTAACACCCAAAAAATTGGCAACCAACGCCCAAGCAACAACCCATAAAAACTGGCAACCAACGCCCAAGCAACAACCCAAAACTTAGAAGGAGGAAAAAAATGCAAGATTAACATAAGGCGCATAAGCAAGGCATAGTTCTGGATATATACAAGAGTACAAGAGGGAGAAAACCAGACTTAGTTATCGGGACAGACAATACTGAGCGTGTTTCTTTTGTTTTAAAAAGTCAAAGCGATCAAGGAAAATTCAACAAGCATCCAATAATTAATCCCGTGGTACAAATCGAACCAAAATCGAACCAAGGAGTTTCAGTAGGGAAGATTCACTTGAATATTGTCAAATAGATACACAAAGATCATTCCAATAAAATGAAAGCTAACCGCACCCGTGGATTATTATGCCATCACAACTTCATTATCCAACGATTCCACTAAGACACATAGTAATCCAGAATTTGTTCTTAATTAAAAATAAAAAACATTTGAATCATCGCCCGATGTCATTATATAGATGCGGATTTAAAAATGTTTGACAATCCCATTTTAAAAGACAGCGGATTCGTGGGGTAAACTATTGGGTGGATAGCCAACAAGGACAGCGTTCAAGAGTTTTTAGATACTTTTGGGAAATAGGACTAAAAACAAGTAAACAACGAAGGGTATCTCGACGATGGCCAAATGGCGAAACGAAGAAGGAACCCGAAGTTTTCAACAGAAGTTTGGATCAAGCCAAGAGTTCAATTAAATTTTTTGAAGGGGATATAGGTTCGATGGTGCAAAATTGTTACTTACTCTTAATAGTACTAGTCATAACATTTGATAGAAATCTAGGAAAACACCCACGGAATGGAAAAGAAGATATGTAATTAAGAATCGAATTGTTTGATGTTAAAAAGGGAACTCAATTCTGCCAGAAATTTCCACTAAATGTAAAACCATAAGGAACTTACAAAATTATAAGAACAAATTTCTATTCTTCTTCGAAAAATCAAGTAAACTAGTCTAAAACGAATTTCCCATTACGATTTGAAATCCACTGAGACTACAAATCAATAACTGAGTTTTTAATTCACTGCTATGGAAAATAAGATAACCAAAAACATGCGAATCAACTTATTTACAATTCAAACTTAAGGAGAATATTGTCACCAACGAAACTGGGCTTGGAGATGTTCTTTGGAATACTAGCATTCCTCCTTTCTCTTGCTTGTTAATCATTGAGACTTCATCGGTACCTCCCAGCCAACGCTACGGGTAATCTTCTTCCCCTTAGCCCCCCGAGCCACAAAGGGGCCATGCAAACAAAAACAGGAAAATACTCTAGCTCCCAGCTTTCCTCGCAAGGTAAAACCACCACTCTATCTCAAGTTGAGTATCTCAACTCTCACAAGTAAAACTAGTCAAAAATAATTTGGCATCATAACTTTACCAATAACCAGTGTCTTTTTTTTTCATCTTGACCATTTTCTTTATGGGAATTTCCTCACTGACACATCCCCACTTGCACAATTAATTTGAATTTGAATTAAATAAATTAGAATTATTTCCCCCTTACATGTGTCACCCTCTCCCCAAGTTGCACAAGTAATTACACATTATATTTTAATTAAAAGTTAATTGTCCTTACCTTTCTTAAGTGCACTCCTTAAATTGCTCCTAGTTGTTTCTTTATTCTCCAGATTCTTATTTAATGACCCACTCGTTACCAAATCTGAGTTGACTTAAAATAAGAGTCTTCTTCTAGTTAGAATAGTGTTAACTAGACTCTAGATACTATTCTATGCGTACACATTGTTTCATGATTTATTCCTTTCCTATTTTAAATTCCAATTTGGTATTTTCTTACACACATGTGTATTTAATCAAATCTTTAGGTTTATTTTATTTTACTTAATTCTTAAATTGATTCACCTCATTCTTTTTTTTAAATTAATTAATAATTTAGTTTAGTCTCCTTACAAAACTTTGACTTAGGCTTAATTTTTTTTTAATAGGACTAGACTTCTATTGGGACTTAAAATTAATAAATTCATTATTTTATTAATTAATTAAATTCGTCAAGGCCTAAATAATTCATTTTTCAAGGTTTATAATTATTCTCTCAAGGTTTTCTAGGCCACCTAGATTCATTGACTCAAGTTTTATTTATGTGACGTGCCCTTCAAGACCCAACTCCGTGCTCCAAGGGTGTCACTCGCCTTTGACTGATTTTGGTAGTTGTCCAACCCTTGGAGTCAACACTTCATCCGGCCGACCTTATGAGAGACTAAGGGATTCTAAGGAATAAGGAATTTGCCTTATTGCGCACCCCTTAGAATCTTCATGAGCGATTGTCTTAGTCTGCCCTCATGACACAGTGGACCTATCGAACTAGGTAATCGTTAACCTACAATTCGAACCATGACATGAGTGCTAGTAGGTTGTGACAGGAACACTGCCACACCTCTCCCTCAATATCTGGTTTATGTGCATGGTCCATTTACTCCTTATTTTAATCATATTTTTAACATAGGGGAAAGTGTAAATTCTCAATCCGCAGGGTTGAACCTGACTCTGATACCATATGTCACATACCTTTCGTTACGAAAACAAGTAAATTCAAGAGGTAAGATTTTTTTTTTTTGAAAAAATGTTAGTACAAATGAAATGCATCACAACATAAATTAATAATCACAAATCAATCTCATCATAATCAACTAAAAGCAACATCACTAATTATTTAACAAGCATATAACGTGAAAATAAAATATAAGTAAACTATCTGCCCAACTTATCATGCATGGTTAGGACCTCCAAGACACATAAGGAACACTCAAGTCCAAGATTCATCTGATTGATTTTGACGATTTAAGGTATCAGGACTGACGAGTTTCTAAATCCCACATCGCAATGCAAGCCCAACAAGAGTAGAATCATCTACCATACATAAATATTAATTCTTCATACGCGAAAACATAACTACTTGTTTAGTCATTCATTCAGGTGAAGTTAAATACAAGTGAAGTGGAAGAGAATCATTCATAAAGATTTATATCAACTATCAGAGTATAAGTTATACTTTTAAGCATTGATTCTTCGTGGTGCGATAATAGTCTACTATAATAAATAAAGCTTCCCACAATAATGGAGTGCAAAAGAGTAATTAGAAATTACATAAAATGACAAGGTTCACAAACATAGGTACAACATTAGTATCATATGGAGATCTAATTATGCACCTCAATTCTGTTCGAAAATAATACTCAAGACCTCTAAAATCATTCTGCACTACCAACATGTAAGAGAGTAGGATAAGAGCTTATTCAATGGGCCGCTATTACCTAATAAGACAAGTCTTATATAATCAAGTATGATTTACAAAGTACAAAGATAACAACTTCTCCACCTCTCCCTACACACTTAGTTTAGATTTTAGAACCCATTAAGATAATTTAGAACTTCTCAAACTGAGGAGACTTAAAAGGTCAAACTTCCTTTAGGCCCTACATACCAATCTAATACTACCTTTCTAGACATATCCATTAATTATTACATAATCACAATAGCCCTTAACAACAAATTTAAAAATCAAGGATCAATTTAATAACCAAGGTAAATAATTTCATTGAAACTTCGTATCCATATAAAAAGGTAGAAGATTCATATTTACAAGTAGTATGTCAAACTCTAAGCAACTCTGACCTATTCTTGATTTAAGACTAAAATAATCAAATACGGAAGTAAAGGAGTCAACGGTTGCTCCTGATACCATATTAAAGAAGGTTAAACTCAAATAGACAGAAATTAAGCACAAGACATCCCAATAATATGGCAGCGAAAAAAGAAAATCATCAATCATTAGATTTTAAGAGAAAATAAAGCAAGAGAAAAAATCAATACTATAGAGAGGTGGCTACTAAATGGTGGATTCATCAATCACTTAAGTTTTGGTCGAGGGAAAGACTCCGGAAAAAAAAAAAATTAGCCAACAACACAACGATCAGGTAGATCTTAAAGGCTGCAAGAACTGTATTAAGACTCTATGCCTGAATCAAGGATTGAATATGAAGTCGATAAATACAACCATCAGAAGGAAACAATCAACACATGAGGTATAAAGGAAACAATCAACACATGAGGTATAAAGAGTAGGTCGCACGCCCAGGCAGGAAGAACGCACTGTAAACAAAATCGTGCACAGGGGAGCGCAAAGATCCCAAATCCATGCATTACTGGAAAATTTTAAATTCGAACTTGCAAAATGCAAGGGTGGGTTCTGAAGCGAGGTGATTCTCCCAACATCAACTATGAAATGTAATCTCCAAAGTACCCAACAATGTAGGAGTCTTGGTTTAGATTTTAACTTGACAACAGTTAATTGGAGCTTGGTTCTCCGGATATAAAAATTCAATGGTGGTTTCAAGAGTCATAACTCTGATTCGAAACTGAAAATGGAGGTCCAGCAAGAAATTTATTTAAGACAGTTAACACCCAACAAAATGGCGACCAACGCCCAAGAAAAAACCCAAAACTTAGAAGGAGGAAAAAATTGCAAGATTAACATTAAGAAAGGTAGAGTTTTGGATATATACAACAACGCAGTCGTCCTGGAGTACAAGAAGGCGCAATCGAGGCTTAGCTATCGGGAGAGACAAGACTGAGCGTGTTTCGTTTGTTTTAAAAAGTCAATGCTAGCAAGGAAAATTCAACAAGCATCCAATAATTAATCCTCCGGTACCAATCGAACCAAGGAGTTTCAGAAGGGGAGGACTCACTCGAATATTGTAAAATAGATACATAGAGATCATTCCAATAAAACAAAAGCTAACCTGACACATTATTATTCCATCGCAGCTTCCTTATCCAACAATTTTACTAAGACACACAGTAATCCAGAATTTATTCTTAATTAAAAATAAACAACAACTGAATCGTCGCTGGATGTCATTATATAGATGCGGATTTAAAAACGTTTGACAATCCCATTTTAAAACACAGCGGATTTGTAAATTATTGGGTGGATAGCCATCAAGGGCGGCGTTCAAGACTTTTTAGATAATTTTGGGAACTCGGACAAAAAACAAGCAAACAACGAAGGGTATCTAGACGATGGCCCAACGACGAAGCGACGAAGGAACCCAAGGTTTTCAATAGAAGTTTGGATCAACACAAGAGTTCAATTAAATTTTTCAAAGGGGACATAGGTTCAGTGGTGCAAAACTGTCACTTACTCTTAATAGCACTAATCATAACATTTGATGCAAATTCGGGCAAACGCCCACAGAAAGGAAAAGGAGATAGGTAATTAAGAATTGAATTGTTTGATGTTTAAAAGGGAACTCAATTCTGCCAGAAATTTCCACTAAATGTACAGCCATAAGGAACTTACAAAATTATAAGAACATAGTTATATTCTTCTTCAAAAAATCAAGTAAACCAATCTAAAAAATAATTTCCCATTACAATTTCAAATCCAATGAGAATACCAATCGATAACTTAGTTTTTAATTTACCGTTGCGGCAAATAATATAACAAAACACATGTGAATCAACTTATTTACAATTCAAACTTAAGGAGAATATTGTCACCAATGAAATTGGGCTTGGAGATGTTCTTTGACAAGCTGGTGTTCCTTCCTTCTTTCACTTTCTAATCATTGAGACACGTACACAAAACTAGAAAAATACTCCAGCTCCCATCTTGTCTTTCTAATCATTGAGAAACATACACAAAACTAGAAAAATACTCCAGCTCCCATCTTGTCTTTCTAATCATTGAGACACGTACACAAAACTAGAAAAACACTCCAGCTCCCATCTTGTCTCTTAAGGTAAATCCACCACTCTATCTCAAGATGATTAACCCAACTCTCACAAGTAAAACCAATCAAAAATAATTTGGTAGCATGATTTTACCAATAACTAGTGTCTCTTTTTTATATCTTGACCATTTTCTTTATAAGAATTTTCTCACTAACACATCCCCACTTGCACAATTAATTTTATTTTTAATTCAATAAATTAGAATTATTTCCCCCTTACACTTGTCATCCTCTCCCCAAATTTTACAAGTAATTACACACTATATTTTAATTAAAAGTAAATTTCCTTCACATTTCTTAAATGTGCTCCTTAAATATCTTCTAGTTGTCTTGTTCTAGATAGACGAGTGTTAACTAGACTCTAGATACCATTCTATGCATACACATATTCTTTCATAATTTATTCTTTTCTTATCTTAAATTCCAATTTGGTATTTTTTTGCACACGTGTATTTAATCACATCTTTAGGTTTATTTTATTTTATGCAATTCTTAAATTGATTTAACTAATTTTTCTTTTTTTAAATTAATTAATAATTTAGTTTAGTCTCCTTACAGAAACTTAGACTTAGGCTTAATTTTTTTTTTTAATAGGATTAAACTTTTATTGGGACTTAAAATTAATAAATTCATTCTTCTATTAATTAATTAAATTCGACAAGGTCTAAAGATTTATTTTTCAAGGTTTATAATTATACTCAATTTTTTCTAGGCCACCTAGATTCATTGACTCAAGTTTTATTTACACGACTTGCCCTTCAAGATCTAAATCCGTGGTCCAAGGGTGCCACTAGCCTTTGATTGGTTTTGGAAGTTCTCCAACCATTGGAGTTAGCACTCCATTTAGGCGACCTTATTGAGAGACTCAGGGATTCTAAGGAATAAGGAATTCACCATATTGTGTTCCCCTTAGAATATTCGTGAGTGACTGTCTCAGTCTTCTCTCACGACATCGTGAACCTATTGAACTACGTAATCGTTAAACTACAATTCGATCCATGGGAGGAGTGCTAGTAGGATGTGACATGGACACTTCCACACCTCTCCCTCAATATCTGGTTTATGTGCATGGCCCCTTTGCTCCTTATGTGAGTTATATTAGCAAGCATTTGTTAGCCTGCATTCATTAACAAAACACAGTCAATGATACATATAAAAAATCATACTATAATCAATCATATGTCACATATGCATAGATAAAATACTCAAACCAATACAATCCACTACCTGACTTAATTTGAAGTCCAAGGAGGTCCATTGATGCCATCAACATCCATAATCTGTCAAGTGTCTTGCAAACTCATGTAAACTCATCAATATAATATGTCAATATATATATATCGAATGAAAATAAATAAAAACCATCAACATCATGATAAAAATCCATAATCGAAACAAATAACCATGTACTATAACTGGATCACTTGCATGCAAGTGCCCTCAAAGAATAAGTCGATAGCATGTGCTCACAAGAGTGAGATGTTACATACAACTCCTCTTATTTTAAACTTCATCTCGAAGTTGTACAATATACAAAATGAAGTAATAAGTGTTTGACAATATCTGTATGCCTAATCTATCAAACAAGTAAGGAAATTGTTGACACATATCATATGCGTCCTCCCAGGTAGCCGAGTATGGACTATAATTGTCCCATTGGACCTTAACCTGATCGACTATTCGACGTCGTAGTTGTTGAATGCAATAGTCCAAAATGCAGATTGGCTCTATCATGAGAGAACCCTCGTCCGAAACCTGAAAAGAACATATGTCAATCACATGTGTAGTATCACTAACATAATGTCTCAAAACATATACATGAAATAAATCGTGCATATGCCTCAAAGAATCAAGAAAATCTAGTCGATAAGCCATGGGTCCTTTCTTTTCCATAACTTAGAAAAGTTCCACAAAACTATGAGAGATTTTAACACCCTTTCCAAACTTGATCGAACTCTTGTGCAGTTTTACCCACAGGAAAACGAAGTCACCAACTTCATAATTGCGGTCAATGCGATGTGCATCGGCATAATTCTTATTCCTATCTTGCGCTTCTTTAATCCTTTGTATTATTGATTGCATTTTTTATTTCATTTATTGGATCACTTCTGGTCCTACCAGCACCCTATCCTCAAGTCGGAAGATAATATTGATGGATCAAGCAACTTCAAGTTATTGGAAGACAAGAGTTCAAAGGAAGACTTATTATGGGTGATACAAAAATGTGACAATGTGACTACCTCCATCATGAAGATGTCAAAGAACAAACATGATCCATGTTCCATTGGAGAAATCATATCATCACCCTCTAGTATGCACTTGTAAATATATTATTTGTATCATTGTCATGAGGGTAATTGCAGGATGAAGGAACCTTTTGATGAAGTCATGGATCCAGATGGATATCAGTGTATTCAGAGGAACAACACACTGAAAATGAAGACTCCAGGTTTGATTGTTGTAATTGTCATTCCTCTAACATATGTTTGTAAAGTTGCTACATTACAAGTAGGTCTTGTAGTTGTGACAACAATCCTTAAATTGTTTTGATTCTAGATATGTACTAATTATTCTCCTTTAGGAGATATTATTTTTTTGGTTCCTCTTGTTTTCTTTTTCCAGACAGGTTAAGAACAAAGGAAGATTATTATCCTTCAGAGGGAGTCACTTGACTCAGAGGGAGTCAAAATTGTTTGAGAAAGAGGAAGAATAGAACCATCATTGAGAAAACCAATGCAATAATGCATGATCAGAATCCTTATATGATTCCATGGGCAGAAGCATACATGATATAGTATATGTTCAGAACAAGAGTCTTAACCAGACTTTGAAAAACATAACTCCCGAATAAACCTTCACCGGAAAAGAAGCCTGAGATTGAACACTTCAATATATTTGGGTGCCTAGTGAATTTTTATGTACCCAAAGAGAAGAAGTCCAAGCTACACCCTTCAGGGAGAAAGGATACATTTATGAGATAGACAGTGAATCTTCGAAGACATTCCAGATCTACATCCATGGTTAGAGAAATATTGAGACAAACAGAGATGTTTTCCTTGAAGAAGAGATAGCCTTTCAAAGATCCAAAGAATATTAGATGGAGATTGACAGTGAGACAATACCTTCTCCCCCTTCAATATTTCAGAGGGAGACATACATTATTCCAGTTGATCAAGTTTCTCTAGTTGATATGTCCAAAGATATTACAATAGGGCATAAAAGGCATGCCTAGGCTCACTCTACAGGAGGAAGAGGAACATACAAGCCCCTCAAGGCACATCCTGAGAAAGTAAAAGAGATTTTCGAGCTATCCTTCAGTCATGAGCCATTTCATTGATTTTGAGCCTCCTTGTCTTGGAGAAGAAACATTAGAACGGGTATGGAAAGATGCCATAACAAAAGAATACCAATATATCTTAAAAGAATGATGTATAAAATATTGTTCAGAGACCATAAGGGAAGTTTGTGGTAAACCTCCAAGTAGATCTATAAGATCAAACATGTAGCTGATGGAAGTGTCGAGAAATACAAAGCAATATATATATCCAAAGGATTCTCACAAACTGAGGGAGTTGTCTATGATGAGACACTTGATCCAATAAATCCGATACAATTCCATCTATACTACCATCCATGAGTTGGAAACTATATCATATGGATGGTTTCTTGATGATTTTGGGCTTCAACAAGAGTATTGTTGATCCAAACCTATATTATTACAATGTTGGTGATGAGAGCCTCATTTTGATGACTTATTCAGAAAGCCTTGTTGTTGGATACAAGTAAGGTTTGACTTCTGATTTAGAGATGAAGGATATGAGTATGATGAATTAATTCTTGGGACAAGAAGTATGACAGAGGATCGATGAGATTTTCTTGAGTCAAGGAAAATATACAGTGGAAATATTAAAGAAATTCAATATGACAGAATGGAAATCAACAGTGATGGATTTGAAGAAAACAAATGATGATGATTCAGACGATATTGATCCACAACTGATTGGATCTCTAATGTATCTGGTTAACACCATAATTAATTCTTGCTATGCAGTGAATGTACTTAGTCATTCCATGAGTCAGTCGAGACAGACTCACTAGACAACTTCAAAACATGTATTGAGATATCTACGAGGCACAATTAGATATGGCATGTGATATGTCTCCAATGTAGAACTGAGTTTGCAGGGATATGCAAAATGGGAAGAGATTATAGTGGATCGGAAGATCACATCCGATTGTTTTCTTACAGTGAATTTTTCCATGGTTTCCTGATGCAGAAGGAAACACAACTTTGTGGCCTTGAGTACCAAAAAATCAGAGTAGGTAGCATCGAGTGTGAGAAGCCATATGGATTCACAAGATTCCACTAGCAAATTTGGGTCATTTTGGGATGGTTATTTCGACGCTCTTGTGACGTTATGTCATGGATATTGCGACGAAGCTTGGGTCTCCCAAACGTCGCTTTGGGTGATGTGGAACGTGCGACGAACCTGACTTAACATCGCAAGAGAGACGACACTAGGGAGTTGTCACAATTGTGACAAAGAAGAAATATTGTTGCCAGAACGACTAAGTAGGGAAATCGTCAAAAGAGAGACAAAGTAGGGAAATCGTTGCAAATGAGACAATGTACAGATATATTCACAAGAGAGACAATAAAGGGAGATCGTTGCACACCCGACAATATAGGAATATTGTCACAATATCGACAAACGTAAGAAACTTGTGACAAATCCGTTTTCGAAGGGGTCGCCAGAAGAGTGACGAAAACATGGTATATTGCGATGAAATTTCTATACAATTTTTCATGATTTGTATAGAAATTTCATCGCAATAATTTTATGGGTTCATCGCAATTGTGACGACAAGAATTATTTTAAAAAAAATGTTTTTGAGAAAAAAAAAAAAAAAATATATATATATATATATATATATTTAGCCAATTATACAAGGTGCTATGATTGCACACTAAAGATGTCATACAAGTGAAGTTGTTGCATTTATAGAGTGTTGGTAAGCATGTGCAACATAAGAAATTGTTTTTCATGCTAGGAACCAATTGATCCTAGTATAAGGAGGTCATTCACACATCCTCTTGCGGAATTTCTACATGATAGCATAGCTAGGAACTAGAGATAAATCCATAGCAAGAAATCGAGCCAATAACAAAATCCAACATTCATAGTTATATCCATGATCAAGGGAAATAGAAATATGACACATTGTTATAGATTGGTCCTCTAATATTTTGGAGAACAAAAACACTCTCAATGGGGAAGCCTAATTTGAAATGGATCTGAACACGGGAATGATTGTAGGAATCAATACCTACAAGTGTAATTTAAAAATTAATGAAGGTTATATAATAAAGGACAATGCAGGATTTAATAAATTAAATGAGAGAGAAAAAAAAGTAAAACAAAATAAAATAGAAAAATGAAAATAGGAGAAAAAAAGAGAGAGAGAGCAATGGAAACTAAAAAGTCGGTCTCTTGGCCTTCACATTACCCCAAGATCTCCTATTTGTCCTTTTTACATGACTCTCAAAGGATATTTTGGCCAAAGAGGAAAGTATGCACATTATGTCATTGCGTGACATCTCATTTATGTTAAATTAATGGAATATAAGTTGCATTGGAGTTTAATTAAAAGAACAACGAGTGTCCTATACAAAAGTTACTGAAGATGAGATATTAACATGCTATGTCTCATATGCAATATATAGAAATGATGGAGGAACTAGTGAGGGAAATGGATCCACTTGATAATATCCCTTTGGAATATTAGTAGCATGTGGTTTTAGTGTGGGATGCAGGAGGAAACAATGTTACCCTTGTGGATCCCTTTGGAATATTAGTAGATTATCCCTTTGGCATATTAGTAGTATGTGGTTTGAGAAAATTTGGTGGTAGTGAGAACTCTTGAGTATAATCAAGCTTGCATTGATTGTTACGTGGGACTTCATATTTAAAAGTGCAATTTTGGGAGTTGATGATTGGCATTGTTACCAGGGTTGAAAAAGTTTGATTCTCTGGATTCAATAGATTTGGTATAGCATGGTGTTGGGAAGTCGTATTTCTTTGAATCATTAGTTTACAATTGATTGTATTGAGGGTGAGAGAAATAAATGGTATGCAAGGAATTTCAAGGTATGACATGGTAACTCCAATTATGGATCACATCCCTTTGATTGTTATGGATAATTTTTCCCTAGTCCAGGAGGATCAAGATCTTGACTACTATAGTTTTGTGCAACACAAAAGAGATATTGATGGGGGTAGTGAGCATAATATTTAAGGATTGAAATAATATAATTGGATAGAACCCTAAGAAGGGGAGTCTTTTTCAAATCATTTTCAATGGAGAGTTATATGAGGATCCTCTATATGACATTTACTACCATGATTATGAAGAAAAACATCATAATTTGATATTTTTCTTGGAGATGACTTTTAACATTGTTTTATGGGTATGGGAGGTCATATTAAAAACATCTAATGCATATAGTGGGGCTTCACAAACCATAATAATTGTTTTGATAGTGGGTTCCTTTCCTAATATTTCCATTGAAGGTTTAGTTACATGTTTTGCACTATATTCATGGTGGTTTTTGTTGCTACTTGGTTCTCCTCTTTTTGTATGGAAATGCCTAGAATTTCCAAGTGGAGGCATGGAGTTAGTTGAATAATATGTGATGCAAACGAGATTACTCGCTATCCCGCCTGCCGCACAGGATCGTTCAAATTCTCAATTCTGCTGAGCCTTTAGTGGCTCTTTGGATTCCCTCGGGAATCACTGATGAAATCTGACCCAGTCCACAGGTCCTTCATTCCTCTGCACGACCTCTGCACTGGACCGTGACAAATTTCCCCACAAGAACAGGTTGTCAGGCGTCACGGTTTCGGGCCTTCCACTGTCACAAACCTCTATCCCCGTGAATCCCCGATCCCCGAATTACCGATGAGATTTTTTGTCCACGCGCTGGCCCTCTTGTCTCGCTCCTGACACATATGACCAGGTCTCTGCGACCGTGGCCTTACTCCCTTTCGTGGATACTCCTATCGGAGTTTCGACACTTCCGATGTCAAAGTGCACACGTCCTTAGGACTCCCGATTCTCCGATTCCCGATCCTCCGATGGGTCCCGATCGTTGACCTGTCAACGGTCCTTCCGCCTATCACTAAAATCTACCACATGTCCTCCTGACAGAGTCAGTGTGGCCCATGCTCCTAGGCCTTATCGAGAAATCGTGTTTCACGATTCTCCAATGCACGAAACTCTCTCTCCCGGGATCTCCGATATCCCAATTCCCGATTCTCCGATGAAGCCTCCTGACAAGCTTCTCCCAGTGGCACTCAATTGCTGCCACACATCCCTCCAATGGTGACCCCGATCTCGTCGGGATTTTGAAACTTCCGATGCTCCGGTTCCCTCGACCTTGAGAATTTCGATTCTCTGATTTACGATATGCCGACGGGTGCTTGATCTCCGACCCCTGTTCCTCAAATGAATGGTTCAGATCTTGTCTCCGTTTCGAGACCTGCAAGTCCCGATGCCTGGTGCCTCGGATCTTCGGAATGGACGATCGCGTGACACGTGTCCCTCTTCGAACGGACGACTTAGATTTACTCTCGGGATTTCGAGACTTTCGAAGACCCAATTCTCATGACATCGAGAACTCTGATTTCTCGATAGCTCTTATCCTGATGGCTACTCCCTATATAGCTCCAGCAGATCCGATGGTTGTCGGGTATCTGTTCCAATATCTAACAGCTCAGATCCTTTCCTCTGGTGCGCTCCTCCTCCGAAGGCTAATCTCCGCGCAACTCTTTCCTGATCCAATGGCTATCGGGATTCTGAGCGAGATCCGACGGCTATCGGTCTCTTCCTGCTATGCGCTTCTTCTGGCGCCCCACCTGGATGTGAACTATTCGACAGTCCAGCTCTATTCTCTAGCCGATCTGACGACGATTATTGCTCCTCCTGAGCTCCTGCACTTCCTTCTTCCCAGACTTGGACAAATTCCCAAGTTCTCAAAGGTCTCAGCCTTTGTGTATTCTCTCCTCTGCGAACTCTTTGCTTTCGAGCTTTGCCGTGCGTATAAAAATGCTAAATCCCCCTGAGTTCTTACTCTCGAATCCTCAAGGTATTTCAACATCTGCGCTCCTGCAGAGTCTTACGCACCTCCCGTGTTGTCTCTCCTGAACTTCCCAGGAACACTCAGACCCCTAAGGGATTTTTTCCTTCTTCTCCCTCAGATGGAGAATGAAATGGCTGCCTCCTGGCTACCCTTCTGCTCAAGCCTCTTCTTGAGTGCTTATGGGTATTCAACAACCCAGATGAAAGTTCCCTCAGTGTATACTTCCTTCAGATGACAGAACTCAAAGAGTTCTTTGTTTTCCTGTGCCTACCTCCACCCTTTCTCGACACCCTCCTGGCGGAGTATCTCTTCCACAGAACGTTCAGTAGTTCTGGGTTCCTTCTGTGCGCCCTTTGCACCTACTCAATGCCCTCCTGGCAGAGCTCTCAGAATCCTCAGTGATTCTGGTCTTCTCCGAACTCTCAACAGAGTTCCTTCCTTCTGCACCTCATGCTTACGCTCAATGCCCACTTGGTAGAGCTCCTATAGAATCCTCAGTGATTCTATCTGCAACTGTGTTCTTGTACACAGCCTTGCCTCCAAGGTGTCCAGCAACCTTGAGTTCTTCCTCCTGAGTTGATGATTCCAGTCTTGTGCCTCAACACGTCTTTGTCTGACTCCTCAGAATTCAGAAGTGCATCCTCTGTGCCTGGCTCTCAGAACCTCAATGTTCTGTCACACCCTCCTGGTATGAAGCCTCAAAGACCTCTCAAGCCTGAAATCACACAAACTCCCTGCGAAGGCATGATAACAACACACATTCACATTATTTAAAGGAACACACTACAAGCATCCATATAACACACAATAATGCAGAAAAAACTGTTGTTTATATTAAAAATGGCTAAAGTGCCTATATCTTTACAATGGTGTTCATGAGCTCTCTTTAGCTCTTCTACAACCATGCTTACTACCTTCAAAATGAGATCTCAAAATCTCTTTTACCTGAGGTGCTCATCGAGCGCTTCCCTCCAGGATTTACCTACCCTATTAAATTACATTCAATTACAATGAATGGGCTATCTAGTCCAGGATCGGATCTAGATCTCATCCAGTCTTGGCATTAAAGACGATCTACCTAACGCCTGCTCAAAGGCACGGCTTTCATGGCTCACCAGCCTAAGCATTCGATTACATTCAATTCAAATATTTAAATGAGGCTATGCCTCCCTTTTAGCATATGAACGCATGCGCGCTGACATGGCTGGCTAGCTGGCTGGCTGCATGGAAAGATGCTCCTGCATCATACTCCACTACTGCAAAAATCATGAGCTCCTGCTCATGAGATTCCCTTCTGAGGTATTGGAAATCCTCCTATATCCCAAATCAGTCTTTGGAGCGTTGCATCTGCTCCATTCTGCTGCTGCTGCTGCTTCCGTTGCACTGTTGTTGCTGCCTCTTTCCTTCTTCCCAACTGCTCCTTGCTGGCAGTTCCTGCTGACCCCAACATCAGTTTGCTGATCTCCTCGATCACTTTATCTAGTTGCTCCCTTGGCTGGTCAAGTTCTTGCAGTCTCCTCAGCTGCAAATTTTTTTTTCCATTGGGAAGATCACTATGATTCTCCATACCTCCTTCATCCGCTTCCAACCTCACCTATTGGATGTGCATGCCCTGTACTTTTATCCTTTCATCCAGGGCTTTAAATTTATTCCACAGATCAGCAAAGCAAATGTTATTTGCTTCTTCTTCCTCTGTTTCATCAACCTCCTCTGTTGCATTGTTTCCAGCTTCATTGCCGAAAATACTAAGCCATTCCTCAGAATGCTCGTCATCCTCTTCTGCTTCTTCAACTGTCAGCTCCAATGCTACAGCTCTTTCAGCTTCCTTGCTGAAAGTAATGAGCCGTTCCTCAGAATGCTCATCTCCTTCATCTTCTGCTGCAAACTCCCCTGTTGCAGTCTCTTCAGCTTCAATGCTGAATGCGTTGAGCCATTCCTTGGAATGCTCACTCTCTTCTTTATCCTCTTCCTCTGCTGTCAGCTTCAATGCTACAACATTCTCAGCTTGCTGGCTGGAATTGTTGAGTTGTTCCTCAGAACACTCATTCTCTTCATCCTCTTTTGCTGCAAGATCCAACATTGCAGTCTCAGCTTCTTGGTTCAAATTATCGAGCCGTTCCTCAGAATGCTCCTTCTCTTTTATTTTTTCTCCTTGGGCAGTATTTACCATCTGCACCAATTCCTGCTTGACAGTCTCAGTTGATTGTTCCTCTATTGGTGTTGCTGCATCACCCGCAGCCCTGGTTTCTGCCTCTTCTGGGGAAAATGGCAGGAATATTTGAATTCCTCCAATCACATGGCTTAAATCCTCCGATGTCAGTTGCACCTGCTGATCCCTTACCATCTCTGAATTTATGAGACCTTCAGACAATCTCATCTGCTTTGTCAGCTTCTCTGGTTGATCCGAATTCATCTGCTCATCCCTGCCTACCTAGCAATATGGGACACTTTCGCTGCTTCCCTGGTAGACCATGAGATCAACCAATCCCATCTTCATCAGCAACCCCTGCTGAATTGAACTCTCCTTCGAGTCCATGAGACCTTTATATGGTCCCAAATTTTCATCTTTGCCCTCCTGGCAGTTCAATACGCTTCTGCTGCCTTCCTGGCAGTCTTCGATGCTTCCGCTGCCTTCCCGGAAGTCTTTGAGATCCCGCAACGATCTCTTTTCATTTCTCTCCTAGTAAATTGAAATTCCTTGATTGTCCTTCTGACAGTCTGTGAGATCCTCAACTGATCTCAACTCACTGCCCTCTTGGCAGACTGGAACTTCTATTTCTCTACCCACCTGGCAGATCTTGAGACCCTCAGACGATCCCAATTCATTCTGTGTTCCCTTGCCCATCTAGCAATATGGAAACTCTCCACTACCCCCATGGCAGTCTATGAGATCCCGTAGCGATCTCTGATCATTCTCCCCACCGAGAATGTCTCCAATTTATGGATCACAGATGTGAACCATTTCTCCCTCCTTAGTGGCCTTGAGGTTTTCTACATACCTCAGCCATTTTCTTAACAACCTATGTTGTTCTTTGACCATCAGCTCCCTGACTGGCCATTTCACCTTTGGCGTCTTCACGGGCCATTCATATACCCATCTTAGCTTTTTACTCCGCCGCATCTTCATTTCGAGCTCCTCCATCTCTCGCTTTATGTCAGCGAGCTCTTTATCGATTTCTGTTGCGCTCATCATCTTTGAGCTCTCCCTTTCAGCATGCTTATGGCGTTCAGTATCCATCCTGTTGTGTTTATCTACCTCCCTAACAAACCTGCTGCTATCACTCTGCCTCCTGAGTGTGTCCAGCTTCATTCTCTCACAATCCTACTGACTATCCATGGATTGTTGCCTACCTGCAAGAAATCATTACAGAGTCCTCCAACAACTCTGTCTTCCCCCTGTTTTTCCTCTCTCTAGAATATACAAACAGAATCTCGCTCTGATACCACTTGATGCACGTATCAGAGTGCTACTCTCTTCCTCTTCTCCCTCTGTCTGAAGTATACAAACAGAGACTCACTTTGATACCACATGATGCACGTATCAGAGTGCTACTCTCTTCCTCTTCTCCCTCTGTCTGAAGTATACAAACAGAGACTCGCTCTGATACCACCTGATGCAAATGAGATTACTCACTATCCCACCTGCCGCACAGGATCGTTCAAATTCTCAATTCTGCTGAGCCTTTAGTGGATCTTTGGATTCCCTCAGGAATCACTAATGAAATCTGACCCAGTCCATAGGTCCTTCATTCCTCTGCATGGCCTTTGCACCGGACCGTGACCAATTTCCCCACAGGAACTGATTGTCGGGCGTCGGGGTTTCGGGCCTTCCGCTGTCACAAACCTCTATCCCCGTGAATCCCTGATCCCCGAATTACCGATGAGCTTTTTTGTCCACACGTTGGCCCTCCTGGCTCGCTCCTGACACATATGAATAGGTCTCCGCGACCGTGGCCTTACTCCCTTTCATGGATACTCCTATCGGAGTTTCGACACTTTCGATGTCAAAGTGCACACGTCCTTACGACCCTCAATTCTCTAATTCCCAATCCTTCGATGGGTCCCGGTCGTTGACCTGTCAACGGTCCTTCCGACTGTCACAAAAATATGCCACCTATCCTCCTGACAGAGTCAGTGTGGCCCACGCTCCTAGGCCTTATCGAGAAATCACGTTTTGCAATTCTGCAATGCACGAAACTCTCGCTCTCGGGATCTCCGATATCCCGATTCCCGATTCTCCGATGAAGCCTCCTGACAAGCTTCTCCCGGTGGTGCTCGATTGTTGCCACGCGTCCCTCCAACGGCGACCCCTATCTTGTCAGGATTTCAGAACTTCTGATGCTCTAGTTCCCTCGACCTTGAGAACTCTGATTCTCCAATTTACGATATCCCGATGGGTGCTTGATCTCCGACCCCTGTCCCTCAAACGAACGGTTCATATCTTGTCGTCGTTTCGAGACCTACAAGTCCCGATGCCTGGTGCCTCGGATCTCCGGAACGGACGATCGTGTGACACGTGTCCCTCTTCGGACGGACGGCTCAGATTTACTCTCGGCATTTCGAGACTTTCGAAGTCCCAGTTCTCATGACATCGAGAACTCCGATTTCCCGATAGCTCTTATCCCGATGGCTACTCCCTACACAGCTCTAGCAGATCCGACAGTTGTCGGGTATCTGTTCCAAGATCTGACGGCTCAGATCCTTTCCTCTAGTGCGCTCCTCCTCCAGAGGATAATCTCCACGCGACTCTTTCCCGATCCAATGGCTATCGATATTATGAGCGAGATCCGACGGCTATCGGTCTCTTCCTTCTATGCGCTTCTTCTAGCACCCCACCTGGGCGTGAAATATTCGATGGTCTAGCTCTATTCTCTAGCTGATCTGACGGCGATTATTGCTCCTCCTGAGCTCCTGCACTTCCTTCTTCCCAGACTTGGACAAATTCCCAAGTTCTCAAAGGTCTCAGCCTTTGTGTATTTTATCCTCTACGAACTCTTTGCTTTCGAGCTTTGCCGTGCGTATAAAAATTAGAAATTGCAACACGTAAGGGTGATTCTCCCAACATCAACTATGAAATGTAATCTCCAAAGTACCCAAGAACGTCAGAGTCTTGGTTTAGATTTTAACTTGACAACAGTTAATTGGATTCAGAAATTCAATAGTGGTTTCAAGAGTCATAACTTTGATTCGAAACTAAAAATGGAGGTCTCGCAAGCAATTTATTTAAGATAGTTAATAGAAAAAAAATGGTGACCAACGCCCAAGTAACAATCCAAAACTTAGGAGGAAAAAATTGCAAGATTATCATGAGGCACATAAGCAAGGTAGATTTCTGGATATATACAACAGTGCAGTCATCCTAGAGTACAAGAGGGCGCAAACGAGACTTAGCTATCGCGATAGACAAGACTAAGAACATTTCTTTTGTTTTAAAAATTCAAAGTGATCAAGGAAAATTCAACAACCATTCAATAATTAATCCTCTGGTACCAATCGAACCAAGGAGTTTCAGGAGGGAGGACTCACTCGGATATCATTCCAACAAAATGAAAGCTAACTGCACTCGAAAATTATTATGTCATTGCAACTTCATTATCCAATGATTCCACTAAGACACACAATAATCCAGAATTCGTTCGTAATTAAAAATAAACAACAATTGAATCGTCGTTTGAAGTCATAATATAGATGTAGATTTAAAAATGTTTGACAATCCAACTTTAAAAGACACCAGATTCGTGAGGGGTAAACTATTGGGTGGATAGCTAACAAGGGCGACGTTCAAGAGTTTTTAGATACTTTTGGCAACTAGGACAAAAAAAAAGAAAACAACGAAGGGTATCTCGACGATGGACAAACGGCGAAGAGAAGAAGGAACTCGATGTTTTCAATAGAAGTTTGGATCAGGCCAAGATTTCAATTAAAATTTTCGAAGGGGACATAGGTTCGGTGGTGAAAAACTGTCACTTACTCTTAATAGTACTAGTCATAAAATTTTACAGAAATACGGGAAAACACCCACAGAAAGGAAAAGAAGATAGGTAATTAAGAATCGAAATGTTTGATGTTTAAAAGGGAACTCAATTCTTCCAGGAATTTCCACTAAATATACATCCATAAGGAACTTACAAAATTATAAGAACATATTTCTATTCTTCTTCGAAAAATCAAGTAAACCAGTCCAAAAAAAAAATTTCCCATTACAATTTGAAATCCAGTGAGAATACCAATCAATAACTGAGTTTTTAATTTACTGCGGCGGAAAATAAGATAACCAAACACATGTGAATCAACTTATTTACAATTCAAACTTAAGGAGAATATTGTCACCAACAAAACTGGGCTTGGAGATGTTGTTTGGCAAACTAGCGTTCCTCCTTTCTTTTGCTTGCTAATCATTTAGACTTCATCGGTACCTCCCCGCCGACGCTAGGGGTACTCTTCTCCCCCTTAGACCCCCGAGCCACAAAGGGGCCATGCAAGAAAAACCAGATAAATACTCTATCTCCCAACATTCCTCGCAAGGTAAAGCCACCACTCTATCTCAAGTTGAGTATCCCAACTCTCACAAGTAAAACCCGTCTAGAATAATTCGGCAGCATAACTTTACCAATAACCAGTGTCTTTTTTTTTTCATCTTTACCATTTTGTTTATGGGAATTTCCTCACTGACACATCCCCACTTGCACAATTAATTTTATTTTTAATTAAATAAATTAGAATTATTTCCCCCTTACATTTGTCACCCTCTCCCCAAGTTGCACAAGTAATTACACATTATATTTTAATTAAAAGTCAATTTCCATCACCTTTCTTAAATGCACTCGTTAAATTGCTCTTATTTAATGAATGACACCTTACTAAATCTGAGTTGACTTAAAATATGAGTCTTCTTCTAGTTAGACTAGTGTTAACTAGACTCTAGATATCATTTTATGCGTACACATATTCTTTCATGTTTTATTCCTTTGTTATTTTAAATTCCAATTTGTTATTTTCTTGCACACATGTGTATTTAATCAAATCTTTAGGTTTATTTTATTTTACTTAATTCTTAAATTATTTCACCTCATTCTTTTTTTTTAAATTAATTAATAATTTAGTTTAGTCTCCTTACAAAAACTTAGACTTAGGATTAATTTTTTTTTTGAATAAGCTTAGACTTTTATTGGGACTTAAAATTAATAAATTCATTCTTTTATTAATTAATTAAATTCGGCAAGGCCTAATTTTTTTTTTTCAAGGTTCATAATTATTCTCTCAAGGTTTTCTAGGGCACCTAGATTCATTGACTCAAGTTTTATTTACACGATGTTCTCTTCAAGATGCAACTCTGTGCTCCAAGGGTGTCACTCGCCTTTGAATGGTTTTGGTAGTTGTAAAACTCTTGAAGTTATCACTTCATTCAGGCGACCTTGTGAGAGACTAAGGGATTCTAAGGAATAAATACTTTGACTCATTGGACGCCCCTTAGAACCTTCATGAGCGACTGTCTCAGTCTTCCCTCATGACATCATGGACCTATCGAACTAGGTAATCGTTAACCCACAATTTGAACCATGACAAGAGTGCCAGTAGAATGTGACAGGGACGTAGCCACACCTCTCCCTCAATATTTGGTTTATGTGCATGGTCTCTTTACTCCTTATGCGAGTCATATTAGCAAGCATTCATTAGTTTGCATTCATTAACAAAACACTTTCAATGATCCATATACAAAATCATACTATAATCAATCATATGTCACATATGCATAAATAAAATACTCAAACAAATACAATCCACTCTCTGACTCAATCTGGAGTCCAAGGAGGTCCATTGATGCCATCGACATCCACAATCTGTCAAGTGTCATGCGAATCATGTAAACTCATCAATACCATCTGTCATTACATATATATCAAATGACAATAAATCACAACCATCAACATCATCATAAAAATTCATAATCGAATCAAATAACCATGTACTATAATCGAATCACTTGCACGCAAGTGTCCTCATAGAATAAGTCTATAACATGTGCTCACAAGAGTGGGATGTTACATACACCCCCTCTTGTTTTAAACTTCGTCTCAAAGTTGTACAGTATATAAAATGTAGTAATAAGTGTCTGAAAATATCTATATGTCTAATCTATCAAACAAGTAAGGAAATTGTTGACGCATATAATATGCGTCCTCCTGGGTAGCCGAGTGTGGACTATAATTGTTCCACTGGACTTTGACCTAATGGACTGTTTGACGTCGTAGTTGTCGAATGCTATGCTCTAGAATGCATATTGGCTCCACCATGAGAGAACCCATGTCCAAAACCTGCAAAGAACTCATTTCAATCACATATGTAGGATCACTAACATAATTTATCAAAAGAGATACATGAAATACATCGTGCATACACCTCAAAGAATCAAGAAATGTTAGTCGATAAGCCATGGGTCCTTTTTTTCACAACTTCGAAAGGTCCCATAAACATTGGAGATATTTGGAACCCTTTCCAAACTTGATCGAACTCTTGTGTCATTTTACCTGCAGGAAAACTTTGTCGCCAACTTCATAACTATGGTCAACACGATGCACATCAACATAAATCTTATGTTGATATTTCGCTTCTTTAATCATTTCTATTATTCATTGCATTTTTTCTTCCATTTCTTGGATCCCTTATAGTCCTTCCATGACCCTATCCTCAAGTTGATCCCATCTCAATGGCGTCTGACACGGTCAGCCGTAAAGTAACTCAAATGGTTCCATATTAATGGTACTTTGGTAGCTATTATTGTTGTATGCAAACAATTCCATTACATACATACACAACATATCTTCCAAAATTTGGTTCATTCTATATGTCTTCCCATCTGTCTCAGGGTGATATGTTGTACTAAAGTTTATTTGTGTCCCCAAATTCCCTTGGAAACTGGTCCAAAATCATCCTGTAAATACAATCCTCGATCGGATATGATCCTTATTGGTATGCCATGTAATCTCACAATATCGCTGATAAAAACTCTGGTTATGTCTAGCGCCTGATACATCGTACATACATGAATAAAATGTGTAGTATTTGTTATAGTGTCAACTACCACGAAAATCGAGTTGTGTTTCCTTGTCGTCAATGGAAATCCAACTATAAAGTCCATTGAAATGACCTCCCACTTCGATTTCAAAATAGCATGTGGCTATAATAATCTTGTCGGATGTCTATGTTCAGATTTCACTTGTTGATATTCTAGAGATATCACCACATAACTAACTATGTTTTATTTCATTCCTTTCCAGAAGAAAAAAGGCTTAAGGTCTTCCCTCATCTTCGTGACTCCTTAATGCGACATGTACATTGCGCGATGCGCTTCACTTAAGATAAAATTTCTCAATTCAACATTAGGAAGTACGTACATCTTGTGACTATACCTCATCAATCTGTCATTTTCCAATGCATAACCTTCAAACCTTGGTATCATCATGTTGTCTTGTTTGATATTTCCCTTAACCTCTTTGTACTAGTCATCATCAATATGTATAGCTAGAAACGTTTTTTGAAGATTCGTCTAAAGAGGAATTACCGAGAATATGTGTGGTCTCTGACTCAATGCATCTGCCACTTTGTTCACCATACATTTTATGTAAGTAATATTGAAGTGATATTCTCTAAGTAGTTCTAACCAATGCCTCTGTCGTGCGTTCAAGTCACTCTGCGTAAATATATGTTGTAGTCCACAATGATCTGTCTTTAGTTTGATTTTTTGTCCAATCAGATAGTGTCACCAAACTCTCAAGGCATATACAATGGCCAATATCTCCAAATCATGCATTGCATAGTTCTCCTCATGCTTTCCTAATTTCCTTGAGATGTAAGTGATCACTAGACCATATTGCATCAATAATCCACCTAACCCTTCCTTGGATGCGTATGTGCATACCAATAATTCTATGTCCATGTCGAGGACTTTCAGTATCAACGATGTCGTCAATAAGTCCTTGAGACTTTGAAATTCTATCATGCATTTCTCAGCCCATATGAACTTCTTGCTTTTCTTCTACAATTTTGTGATTGAATTTGCTATCTTCGAAAAACATTCGACGAACAGTTGGTAATATCCTGCTCAACCCATAAAGCTATGTACTTCTTGTACATTTTCCAATGCAAGCCATTCCATAATATCCATTACTTTCACTGGATCCACAATGATACCTTAATTGGATATAACGTTCCCTAAGTAATGAATCTTCTATTTGTAAAAAGAACATTTCGATAGTTTCGAGTATAATTTTTTTTCTCATAAACACTGTAGTACCAATCTTAAATTTTTTTCATGATCTTCCTTCATCTGAGAATAAATAAATATGTCATCAATAAATACTTGAACAAACTTTTCAAAGTATTCACGAAACACCCCAATCATAAAGCTCATGAATACCCCTCGAGCGTTTTTGAGTCTGAACGATAGAACTATAAACTCATAGTGTATGAACCTCGTCTTGAATCTGGTCTTATGGATATCTTCCTCTTTAATTCATAACTAGTGATCTCCTGATCTCAAGTCAATCTTTGAAAACATCATTGCCCCTTTCATCTAATCAAAAAAATCATCTATTATTGGCAACGAATATTGGTTCTTGATTGTCTCCTTTTTCAATTGATGGTATTCAATAAAAAGTCTCCATGATCCATCCTTCTTTCTTATGAAAATAGCAGGCACATCCCAAGGTGACACACTTGGACATATAAGTCCCAAGTCCAAAAACTACTTCAATTGCATTTTCAACTCCTGTAACTCAGGTGTTGACATATGATAAGTCATTCTTGCTATCGATTTAGTTCTAGGTTTCAAGTTGATGGTAAACTCCATCCCTCTTTTGGGCAAAAAACCTCGTAACTCTTCTCGAAACACATCTACAAAATCTCGTACTACTGGAAGGTTTTCTAATCCTTCTGCCTCACCTTTTTTGTTTAGTGCTAAGATTGCATATAACTTACATCCTTTGCACATGCTTTTCTGTAGTTGTAGAGAATAAATGAACCTCAAGGACACTACCTATTTTTTTCCTACAATCACTCTTCTCTATCCCACATCATCTGTCAAAATTAATCGTTTCATCTTACAATTGAGTATTGCATCATCTGATTCCAACCAGTCCATACTGATCACTATGTCATAAGATCCTAAGATTGTGACATATAGGTTGGTGTTTGTTACTAAATCTCCCAAGTCAATTCTATAGTTCGTAACATTTCCTCCAACCTTTTGTTTCGCACCTGAATCCATTTCTACGAATCTAAACTCGTCCTTATCGATTTCCTTTACCTTAATTATATTTAGTGCTGCACTAGAAATAAATCTCTTTGTAGCACCTGAATCTATCAAAATACTAAAACTTTGCTTGACGATTGCACCTCTGTAGTGTGTCCTATTGATACAACCACTCTATCCTTCTCAATCGGACAGTCTCGTTGGTAATGTGTCTCCCTACATGTCTAACATTCGATCTTCGATCCACTACTCGTCCCCAAAGTAGAATTTGTTGTCCTACCAGTCTGAGATCCTCGTATGTTTTGTTGAACAAGCCTAAACTGTTGTTGTTGTGGGAGATGTTGTCATTGATGCGGTGGTCCCCTATATGGAGTCATCTACTGAGGAGTAGGTCATCATGATATCGTGAACATGGGTCATCTAGACATATATTGGTACCCTGATGTCTGTCTGGCTGGTGTCTGATGCTGATGCGCTCCTAATGTCATTTTTCCAGTTGGTTTTGTAGGATTCCTACCCTGAACCCTATTGGTCAGATCTTCCTCAGCTATGAGGGCCTTCTAGACTACATCATGCAATGTGTGAGGCATTAGGATCCTCACCTTTTTGTGAATGTTGAATTTAAGGCCAAACACAAAATTGTTGACCTTTATCTTCTCCGTGTTTAGATGTGGAGCATACTGAAGTAGCTCCATAAATCTAGACTCATACTACAACACTGGATGACCACCCTGTCGTAAGGTGTTGAACTAATTGAGGTAGCTCTTAATGAATTCCTGTGAAAAGTACCTCTCCCAGAACTGCTCCTCGAATAATTCCCATGACAAGTTTTCGACCGCCATGTTTAGTTGAGGTATGAGCATCTTCCACCATAGCAGAGTGCTCCTCTTCAGCTGAAATACATCCATGCATACCTTCATGTTTGAGGTGTAGTGACGAAGTGTAAATCACATTGCCATGTTCTCCAACTATGCCTCAGCGGCTGAGTCGTCCATGGCACCCATGAACTCAGGAAACTTCACCTTCTCGAATTCTCTATGAATGTTACCACTACCAACTAGAGCACATTGTGGACACTCATTGGGTACACACACCCTAGACTCATATCTATCTAGTTGGTTAATAAAGGCCTCTGACATCCTCTGAAAGGACCTCATCAAACCAACCACATATCCCACAAAAACTTGTTCCTTGTCACAAAATTATTCTTCTCCTTGGGGGTTATACCCCTCTGGCATGGATGCTACTGGAGGAATCACACATCTTCCCCTAGCACCACATCGTCTACCTCCATGGCATCCTCTAACCATGATTACCTACATGGACAAATTTCAATTTTAATTAGTGATATTATTTTAATCATAATTTTAACACAGGAGAAAGTGTAATGGTCCCAATCTGTAGGGTTGAACCTGGCTCTCATACCATATGTCACATACCCTCCGTTATGATAACAAGTAAGTTCAAGAGGTAAGCATTTTTTTTTTGAACAAACTTTAGTACAAGTGAAATGCGTCACAACATAAACTAATAATCACAAATCAATCTCATCATAATCAACTTAAAACAATATCACTAATTATTTAACAACCATATTACGTTAAGATAAAATATAAGGAAATTGTCCTCCAACTTATCTTGCATGCTTAGGACCTCCAAGACACATAAGCAACGCTGAATTCCATGATTCATCCGATTGATTTTGATGATTTAAGGTATTAGTACTGGCGATTTTTCTAAGAAACAAGCAAGTGTCTAAATCCCAAATCCCAATGCAAGCCTAGCAAGACTAGAATCATTTACCATACATAACTACTAATTCTTCCTATGGAAAAACATAACTACTTGCTTAGTCATTCATTCAAGCGAAGTTAAATACAAGTGAACTCGAAGAGAATTATACATAAAGATTTATATCAACCATCAAAGTATAAGTTATACTTTTAAGCATTATTTCTTCGTGGTGCGATAATAGTCTACTATAATCAATAAACCTTCCCACAATAATGGAGCGCAAAACAGTGATTGGAAATTACATAAAATGACAAGGTTCACAAACATAGTTACAACATTAGTATAATATGGAGATCTAATTATGCAACTCAATTCTCTTCGACAATAATACTCAACACCTTTAAAATCATTCTGCACTACCAACATGTAAGAGAGTAGGATAAGAGATTATTCAATGGGTCGCTACCACCTAATCAGACAAGTCTTATATAATCAAGTATGATTTACCAAGTACAAAGATGACAACTTCTTCACCTCACCCTACACACTTAGTTTAGATTTTAGAACCCATTAAGATAATTTAGAAATTCATATCTTTTAATCAAAACACAATTATACCAAGGCTAAATAACTTCTCAAACTAAGGAGACTTAAGAAGGTCAAACTTCCTTTAGGCCCTACATACCAATCTAATACTACCTTTCTAGACATATCCATTAATTATTACATAATCACAATAGCCCTTAACAACAAATTTAAAAATCAAGGATCAATTTAATAACCAAGGTAAATAATTTCATTGAAACTTTGTATCCATATAAAAAGGTACAAGATTCATATTTACAAGTAGTATGTCAAACTCTAAGCAACTCTGACCTATTCTTGATTTAAGACTAAAATAACAAAATAAGGAAGTAAAGGAGTCAACAGTTGCTCCTTATACCATATTAAATAGGATTAAACTCAAATTAGATAGAAAGTAAGCACAAGACATCCCAATAATATGGCAGCGAAAAAAGAAAATCATTAATCATTAGATTTTAAAAGAAAATAAAGCAAGAGAAAAAATCAATACTATAAAGAGGTGGCTACTAAATGGTGGATTCATCAATCACTTAAGTTTTGGTCGAGGGAAAGACTCCGGGAAAAAAAAATTAACCAACAACACAGCGATCAGGTAGATCTTAAAGGCTGCAAGAACTATACTAAGAATCTACGCCTGAATCAAGGATTGAATATGAAGTCGATAAATACAACCATCACAAGGAAACAATCAACACATGAGGTATAAAGAGTAGGTCGCACACCCAGGCAGAAAGAACCCACTGTAAACAAAATCATGCACATGGGAGCGCAAAGATCCCAACTCCATGCATTACTGGAAAATTTTAAATTCGAACTTGCAAAACGCAAGGGTGGGTTCTGAATCGAGGTGATTCTCCTAACATCAACTATGAAATGTAATCTCCAAAGTACCCAAGAACGTAGGAGTCTTGGTTTAGATTTTAACTTGACAACAGTTAATCGGAGCTTGGTTTCAAGAGTCATAACTCTGATTCGAAACTGAAAATGGAGGTCCAACATGAACTTTATTTAAGACAGTTAACACTCAACAAAATGGCGACCAACGCCCAAGAAAAAACCCTAAACTTATAAGGAGGAAAAAATTGCAAGATTAACCTGAGGCGCATAAGAAAGGTAGATTTTTGGATATATACAAGACTGAGTGTGTTTCTTTTGTTTCAAAAAGTCAATGCTAGCAAGGAAAATTCAACAAGCATCCAATAATTAATCCTCCTGTACCAATCGAACCAAGGAGTTTCAGAAGGGGAGGACTCACTCGAATATTGTAAAATAGATACATAGATATCATTCCATTAAAACAAAAGATAACCTGACACGCGGATTATTATTCCATCGCAACTTCCTTATCCAACAATTTCACTAAGACACACAGTAATCCAGAATTTATTCTTAATTAAAAATAAACAACAGTTGAATCATCGCTCGATGTCATTATATAGATGCGGATTTAAAAACGTTTGACAATATCATTTTAAAACACATCAGATTCGTTAGGGGTAAACTATTGGGTGGGTAGCCATCAAGGGCGGTGTTCAAGAGTTTTTAGATAATTTTGGGAACTGGGAAGAAAAACAAGCAAACAACGAAGGCTATCTCGACGATGGCCCAACGACGAAGCGAAGAACGAACCCAAGGTTTTCAATAGAAGTTTGGATCAACACAAGAGTTCAATTAAAAATTTCAAAGGGGACATAGGTTCTGTGGTGCAAAACTGTCACTTACTCTTAATAGTACTAGTCATAACATTTGATAGAAATTCGGGCAAACATCCATAGAAAGGAAAAGGAGATAGGTAATTAAGAATTGAATTGTTTTATGTTTAAAAGGGAACTCAATTCTGCCAGAAATTTCCACTAAATGTACAACCATAAGGAACTTACAAAATTATAAGAACATAGTTCTATTCTTCTTCGAAAAATCAAGTAAACCAATCTAAAAAATAATTTCCCATTACAATTTCAAATCCAATGAGAAAATCAATCGATAACTTAGTTTTTAATTTACTGCTATGGCAAATAATATAACAAAACACATGTGAATCAACTTATTTACAATTCAAACTTAAGGAGAATATTGTCACCAATGAAATTGGCGTTGGAGATGTTCTTCGACAAGTTGGTGTTCCTCCTTTCTCTCGCTTGGTAATCATTGAGACTTCATCGGTACCTCTCAACCAACACTAGAGGTACTCTTTTTCCCCCTTAGCCGCCCGATCCGCAAAGGGGAGACGCACACAAAACTAGAAAAATACTCTAGCTCCCATCGCAAGGTAAATCCACCACTCTATCTCAAGATGAATATCCCAACTCTCACAAGTAAAACCAATCAAGAATAATTCGATAGCACAACTTTACCAATAACCAGTGTCTCTTTTTTATCATCTTGACCATTTTATTTATAAGAATTTCCTCACTAACACATCCCCACTTGCACAATTAATTTTATTTTTAATTAAATAAATTAGAATTATTTCCCTTGTACACTTGTCACCCTCTCCCCAAGTTTCACAAGTAATTACACACTATATTTTAATTAAAAGCAAATTTCCATCACATTTCCTAAATGTGCTCCTTAACTTTATTCCCCATATTCTTATTTAATGGCTGGTGCGTTGAATTAAAATATGAGTCTTGTTCTAGATAGACTAGTGTTAACTAGACTCTAGATACCATTCTATGCATACACATATTCTTTCATGATTTATTCATTTTTTATCTTAAATTCCAATTTGGTATTTTTTTTCACACGTGTATTTAATCACATCTTTAGGTTTATTTTATTTTAAGTAATTCTTAAATTGATTCACCTAATTCTTCTTTTTTTTTAAATTAATTAATAATTTAGTTTAGTCTCCTTACAAAAACTTAGATTTAGGCTTAAATTTTTGTTTGAATAGGATTAAACTTTTATTGGGATTTAAAATTAATAAATCCATTCTTGTATTAATTAATTAAATTCGACAAGGCCTAAAGATTTTTTTTTCAAGGTTTATAATTATAATCAAATTTTTCTAGGCCACATAGATTCATTGACTCAAGTTTTATTTACATGACGTGCTCTTCAAGATGAAAATCCATGCTCCAAGGGTGCCACTCACCTTTGACTGGTTTTGGTAGTTCTACAACCCTTGAAGTCAACACTCCATTCGGGTGACCTTATTGAGAGACTAAAGGATTCTAAGGAATAAGGAATTCACCTTATTGTGTTCCCCTTAGAATCTTTGTGAGCAGTTGTCTCAGTCTACCCTCACGACATCGTGGACCTCTTGAACTATGTAATCGTTAACCTACAATTCGATCCATGGGAGGAGTGTTAGTAGGCTATGACAGGGACACTTCCACACCTCTCCCTCAATATCTGGTTTATGTGCATGCCCCCTTTACTCCTTATGTGAGTCATATTAGAAAGAATTCGTCAGCCTACATTCATTAACAAAACACAGTCAATGATCCATATAAAAAATCATACTATAATCAATCATATGTCACATATGCATAGATGAAATACTCAAACCAATACAATCCATTCCCTGACTCAATCTGGAGTCCAAGGAGGTCCATTGATGCCATCAACATCCATAATATGTCAAGTGTCTTGCAAACTCATGTAAACTCGTCAATAGAATATGTCAATACATATATATCAAATGAAAATAAATAACAACCATCAACATCATGATAAAAATCGATAATTGAAACAAATAACCATGTACTATAACTCGATCACTTGCATGCAAATGTCCTCAAAGAATAAGTCGATTGCATGTGCTCTCAAGAGATGGATGTTACATACACCCCCTCTTATTTTAAACTCTATCCCGAAGTTGTACAGTATATAAAATGCAGTAATAATTGTATGACAGTATCTATATGTCTAATGTACCAAACAAGTAAGGAAATTGTTGATGCATATCATATGCATCCTCCGAGGTTGTCGAGTCTGGACTATAATTGTCCCATTGGACCTTGACCTGATCAACTATTCGACGTCATAGTTGTTGAATGAAATGGTCCAAAATGAAGATTAGCTCTGTCATGAGAGAACCCTCGTCCGAAACCTAAAAATAACTCATGTCAATCACATGTGTAGCATCACTAACATAATGTATCAAAACAGATACATGAAATACATCATGCATATGCCTCAAAGAATCAAGCAAGGCTAGTTGATAAGCCATGGGTCCTTTCTTTTCCATAACTTAGAGAAGTTCCACAAACCTAGGAAAGAGTTTAACACCCTTTCCAAACTTGATCGATCTCTTGTGCATTTTTACCTGTAGGGAAATGTAGTCACCAACTTCATAACTGCGGTCAATGCGATGTGCATCATCATAATTCTTCTTCCTATCTTGCGCTTCTTTAATCCTTTGTATTATTGATTGCATTTTTTATTTCATTTCTTGGATCACTTCTGGTCCTACCAACACCCTATCCTCAAGTCTATCCCAACTCAATGACATTCGACACAATCGCCCGTAAAGAAACTTAAATGGTTCCATCTTAATGATACTTTGGTAGTTGTTATTGTATGTAATCCCTACTAGTAGCAAGAACTCTTCACAACGTTTCTACTAGTCAATTACATACATACGCAACATATCTTCCAAAATTTGGTTTGTTCTTTCTTTCTTCTCATCTGTCTTAGGGTGATACGTTTTACTAAATTTTAGTTGTGTCCCCAAAGCCCCTCGAAAACTGGTCCAAAATCGTCCTATAAACACCGATCCTCGATCGGATATGATTCTTCTTGGTACGCCATGTAATCTCACAATATCGCTGATAAAAACTCTAGCTATGTCTTGTGCCTGATACGCCATACATACAAGAATAAAATGTGTAGTATTCATTAGAGTGTCAACTACCATGAAAATTGAGTCGTGTCTCCTTATCATCAGTGGAAATCCAACTATAAATTCTATCAAAATGACCTCCCACTTCGATTTTAGAATAGCGTGTGTTGTAATAATCTTGTCAGATATATATTTTCAACTTTCACTTACTAACATTCTAAACATCTCGCCACGTAACTAACTATGTATTCTTTCATTCCTTTCCATAAGAACAAAGGCTTAAGGTCTTCCCTCATCTTCGTGACTCCCAGATGACCGATGTACACTACGCATTGCACTTCACTTAAGATCAAATTTCTTATTTCATCATTAGGCAGTACATAAATCCTATTACCATACCTCATCAATCTGTCATTGTCCAATGTATAACCTTCAAACCTCAGTATCATCATGGTGTCTTGTCCAATATTTCTCTTAACCTCTTTCTACCATTCATCGTCAATATCTATATCTAGAATATTTTCTCGAAGATTCCTTTGAAGAGATATTACCAAGAATATGCATGGTCTTTGACTTAACACATCTTCCATGTTTTTCATTGTACCTTTATGTAAGTAATATCAAAGTCGTATTCGCTAAGTAGCTCTGACCAACGCCTCTTTCGTGTGTTCAAGTCACTCTATGTAAATATATGTTGTAGTTCACAATGATATTTATTTAGTTTGAATTTTCATCCAATCAAATCGTGTCTCCAAACTCTCAAGGCATATACAATGGCCAATAACTCCAAATCATGCATTGCATAATTCTCCTCATGCTTTCTTAATTTACTTGAGATGTAAGTGATCACTTGACCGTCTTACATCAATACTCTTCCTAACACTTCCTTGGATGTGTCTGTGCATACCAATAATTCATTGTCCATGTCTAGGACTTTCAGTATTGTCATTGTCTTCAATAACTCCTTAATCCTTTGAAATGCTTCCGCGCATTTCTCAGCCCATACGAACTTCTTTTTTTTCTTCATCAATTCTATGATCGTATTTGGTATCTTCGAAAAACATTCGACGAATCATTGGTAATATCCTTATAAACCCATAAATTTTTGTACTTCTTTTACATTTGTGGATGCAGGCCATTCCATAATATCCTCTATTTTCGTCAGATCCAAAGTGATACCTTCATCGGATATAATGTTCTCTAAGTAATGAATCTTTGATTTGTAAAAAGAACATTTAGATAGTTTCCTGTATAATTTGTTTTCTCGTAAACATTGTAGTACCAATCTTAAATGTTCATCATTCTCTTCCTTCATCCAAGAATAAAGAAATATGTCATCAATAAATACTTGAACAAACGTGTCCAAGTATTCGCGAAACACTCCATTCATCAAGCTCACGAATACCCCTGGGGTGTTTGTCAGTATGAATGGTAGAACTATAAACTCATAGTGTCTAAACCTCGTCTTGAATGTCATATTAGGGATATATTCCTCTTCAATTCGTAACTGGTGATATCCTGATCTCAAGTCGAAATTTTAAAACACCAACTCCCCTTTCATTTAATCAAACAAATCAAATATTCCTGGAAACAGATATTGGTTCTTGATCATCACCTTTTTCAATTGACGATATTCAATACAAAGTATCCATGATCCATCCTTATTTCTTATGAAAATAAGAGACGCACCCCAAGGTGACACACTTGGACGTATATGTCCCATGACGAACAACTCATTCAATTTCATTTTCAACTCCTACAACTTAGGAATTGATATCTGATAAGGCATTATTTCTATCAGCTTAGTTCCAGGTTTCAAAGCAATGGTAAACTCCAACTCTCTTTCTGGAGGAAAACCTGATAACTCTTATGGAAACATGTCTGCACAATCTCGTACTACTTGAAGGTTTTTTAATCCTTTTGCCTCACCTTTTTCATTTAGCACTAAGATTGCATATAACTTACATCCTTTTTGCATGCCCTTCTATAGTTGTAGGGAATAAATGAACCTCAAGGACACTCCGTGGTTTCTTCCTACAATCACTCTTCTCTCTCCCACATCATCTATCAAACTTAACCATTTCATCTTACAGTTGAGTATTGCATCATGTGATTCCAACTAGTCCATATCTAACACTATGTCATAATATCCTAATATCATGACATATAGGTTGGCCTTCATTTAAAAGTATCCCAAGTCAATGCTACAGTCCATAACCTTTCCTCCAAACTTCTATTTGGCACCTAAATCCATTTCTATGAATCTAAACTCATCATGCTCGACTACCTTTACCTTTATTCTCTTTAGCACTACACTAGAAATAAATCTCTTTGTAGCGCCTCGATACATCAAAATAATAAAATTTTGTTTGAAGATTGTACCTGACATCTCGAGCATAATGGACTGGTGCTCGACCTGGTGATTATTCACTATGGCATGAATCTTGTGGGCCTTTCCCAAATCTCCAACTGTAGTGTGTCATGTTGATCCAATCGCTTTGGCCTTCTCAACTGAACATTATCACTGGTAATGTGGCTCTCCATATGTCCAACATCTGGTCTTTGGTCCAGTACTCCTGGTCCCCGAAGTAGAAGATGCTAGCCTACTAGTATGAGATCCTAGTATGTTTTGCTAAACACACCTATATTATTTTTGTCGTGGTCGATACTGCTACTGACACAATGGTCCCCTATAGAGAGTCCTTTGTTGAGGAGTTGGTCATCATGGTGTCGTGAACATGGGTCCTCTATATGTATCTCGATACCATGATATCTCTCTAGCTAGCGTCTGATGTTGTTGTTCTCCTATGTCTTCTGTCCAGTCAATCTTGCAGGATTATTTCCCTGACCCCCACTGGTCAGCTCTTCCTCAACTATGAGGGCCTTCTAGACTACATCGTGCAATGTTTAAGGCATTAGGATCCTCACCTTCTCTCGAATGTTGAATTTAAGGCCAAACATAAACTTTTTGACCTTTAGCTTCTCCGTGTTCATATGTGGAACATACCGAAGTAGCTCCATAAATATGGCCTCATACTTTGTCACCGTATGACCACCATGTTGTAAGACATTGAACTCATTGAGGTGATGATCAATGAATTTCGCTGACAAATACCTCTCATGGAACCGCTCCTCAAATAATTCCCATGAGACGTCTTCGACGACCATGTTTATTTGAGGTAGGAGTGTCTTCCACCATAGAAGAGTGATCCCCTTCAGCTGAAATACCGCCATGTGGACCCTCATGTTAGAGGTGTAGTCATGAAGTGCAAAGAAGATCGTTGTGTTCTCCAACCATGCCTCAGAGGCTGAGCCATCTGTGGCACCCATGAACTCGGGAAACTTCACCTTCTCAAGTTCTATGTGAATGATACCACTTCCAGTTGGAGCATGCTCTAGACCCTCATTGGGTATCGACACCCTGGCCTCATCTCTATCTGGTCGGTTAATTAAGGCCCCTGACATCCTATTAAAGGACCCCATCAAACCAACCACATCTCTAATAGCAACATGTTCCTTCTCACAGACTTGTTCTTCTCCTTGGGGATTAGACCCCTCTGACGTGAATGCTACTGGAGGCATCACACCTCTTCCCCTAGCACCACTTCGTCTACCTCCATGATGTCCTCTAACCATGATTACCTGCATCGACAAATTTCAATTTTAATTAGCGATATTATTTTAATCATAAGTTTAACACAGGGGAAAGCGTAATGGTCCCAATCCACAGGGTTGAACCTGGCTTTGATACCATATGTCACATACCCTTCATTACGAAAACAAGTAAGTTCAATAGGTAAGATTTGTTTTTTGAAGAAACGTTAGTACAAGTGAAATGTGTCACAACATAAATTAATAATCACAAATCAATCTCATCATAGTCAATTGAAAGCAACATCACTAATTATTTAACAACCATATCACATGAAGATAAAATATAATGAAACTACCCACCCAACTTATCATGCATGGTTAGGACACCGTTTAAGGTCTCGATACTGGCGACTATTATGAGGAACAAGGAAGTGTCTAAATCCCAGATCCCAAGGCAAGCCCAACAAGACTAGAATCATCTACCATACATAAATATTAATTCTTCCTACGCGAAAACATAACTAATTGCTTAGTCATTCATTCAGGCGAAATTAAATACAAGTGAAGTGGAAGAGAATCATACATAAATATTTCTAAAAACCATCAAAGTATAAGTTATAGTTTTAAGCATTGATTCTTTGTGATGCAATAATAGTTTACTATAATCAATAAACCTTCCCACAATAATGGAGAGAAAAAGAGTAAGTGGAAATTACATAAAATGACAAGCTTCACAAACATAGGTACAACATTAGTATCAGATGAAGATCTAATTATACACTTAAATTCTCTTCGACAATAATACTCAAGACATTTGAAATCATTATGCACTACCAACATGTAAGAGAGAAGGATAAGAGGTTATTCAATCACCCGCTACCACCTAATAAGACAAGTCTTATATAATCAAGTATGATTTACGAAGTGCAAAGATGACAACTTCTTCACCTCACCCTACACACTTAGGTTAGAGTTTATAACCCATTAAGATAATTTTGAAATTCATATCTTTTAATCAAAACACAATCTCACCCTACACACTTAGGTTAGAGTTTATAACCCATTAAGATAATTTTGAAATTCATATCTTTTAATCAAAACACAATTATACCAAGGCTAAATAACTTCTCAAATTGAGGAGACTTAAGAAGGTCAAACTTCCTTTAGGCCCTACATACCAATCTAATACTACCTTTCTAGAAGTATCCATTAATTATTAAATAAACACAATAGCCCTTAACAACAACGTCAAAAATCAAGGATCAATTTAATAACCAAGGTAAAGAATTTCATCGAAACTTCGTATTCATATAAAAGGTAGAAGATTCATATTTAAAAGTAGTATGTCAAACTCTAACCATCTCTTACCTATTCTTTATTGAAGAATAAAATAATCAAATACGAAAGTAAAGGAGTCAACGGTTGCTCCTTATACAATATTAAACAAGGTTAAACTCAAATTAGATAGAAAGTAAGCACAAGACAGCCCAATAATATGGGAGCGAAAAAATAAAACCATTAATCGTTATCTTTTAAAATAAAATAAAGCAAGAGAAAAAATCAATATTGTCAAGAGGTGGCTACTTAACTGTGGATTCATCAATCACTTAAGTTTTGGTCGAGGGACAGACTCTGGGAAAAAAAAAAAAAAAAATTACCAACAACACAACAATCAGGTAGATCTTAAAGGCTGGAAGAACTATACTAAGACTCTACACCCGACTCATGGATTGAATCTGAAGTCGATCAAGACAACCATCATAAGGAAACAATCAACAAATGAGGTATCAACCCACTGTAAAACAAATCGTGCACATGGGAGAGAAAAGATCCCTAATCCATGCATTACTGGAAAATTTTAATTTCGAACTTCCAACATGCAAGGGTTGGTTCTTAACCGAGGTGATTCTCCCAACATCAAATATGAAATGTAATATCCAAAGTACCCAAGAATGCAGGAGTCTTGGTTTAGATTTTAGCTTGACAAGAGTTAATCAGAGCTTGGTTCTCCGTAACCGGAAATTCAATGGTGGTTTCAAGAGTCATAACTCTGATTCGAAACTGAAAATGGAGGTCTCACAAGTAATTTATTTATGACGTTTAACACCCAACAAACTGGCGACCAGTTCCCAAGCAACAACCCAAAACTTAGAAGGAGGAAAAAATTGCAAGATTAATATGAGGCACATAAGCAACGCAGAGTTATGGATATATACAATGGCCAAGATTGAGCGCGCTTCTTTTGTTTTAAAAAGTCAAATTCAGCAAGGAAAATTCAACAAGCATACAATAATCAACCCTCCGGTACCAATCAAGCCAACGAATTTCTGGAGGGAGGACTCACTCGAATATTGTAAAATATATACACATAGATCATTCCAAAAAAATGAAAGCTAACCACACCCACAGATTATTATGCCATCGCAACTTCCTTATCCAACGATTCCACTAAGACACACAGTAATCCAGAATTCGTTTTTAATTAAGAATAAACAACAATTGAATCGTCACTCGATGTCATTACATAGATGTGGATTTAAAAGCGTTTGACAATCCCATTTTAAAACACATCGGATTCGCTAGGGGTAAACTATTGGGTGGATAGCCAACACGGGCATCGTTCAAGAGTTTTTCGATACTTTTGGGAACTAGGACAAGCAAACAACGAAGGGTATCTCGACGATGGCCCAACGACGAAGCTAAGAAGGAACCTAAGGTTTTCAACAATAGTTTGGATCAAGCCAAGAGTTCAATTAAAATTTTTGAAGGGGAAATAGGTTTGGTGGCGCAAAACTATCACTTACTCTTAATAGTACTAGTCATTACATTTGACAGAAATCCAGGAAAACGCCCACGGAAAGGAAAATAAGATAGGTAATTAAGAATCAAATTATTTGATGTTTAAAAGGGAACTCAGTTATTCCAGAAATTTCCACTAAATGTACAGCCATAAGGAAATTCCAAAATTATAAGAACGGAGTTCTATTCTTCTTCGAAAAATAAAGTAAACCAGTGTTAAAAAAAATTGCCCATTACAATTTGAAATCCAATGAGAATACCAATCGATAACTGAGTTTTTAATTTACTGTTGCGGAAAATAAGATAACCAAACACATGTGAATCAACTTATTTACAATTCAAACTTAAGGATAATACCGTCACCAATGAAATTAGGCTTGGAAATTTTCTTCAACATGCTGGAATTTCTCCTTTCTACCACTTGCTAATCATTGAGACTTCATTGGTACCTCCCAACCAAAGCTAGGGGTACTCTTCTCCCCCCTTAGCTCCCTGAGTCGCAAAGGGGCCATGCACACAAAACCAGAAAAATACTCTATTTCCCAGCATGCCTCGCAAGGTAAGACCACCACTCTATCTCAAACTCGGTATCCAAACTCTCACAAGTAAATCGAGTCAAAAATAATTTAGCATCATAACTTTACAAATAACTAGTGTCTTTTTTTTTTCATCTTGACCATTTGATTTATAAGAATTTCCTCACTTACACATTACCACTTGTACAATTAATTTTCTTTTTAATTAAATAAATTAGAATTATTTCTCCCTTACACTTGTCACCCTCTCCCCAAGTTGCACAAGTAATTACACATTATATTTTATTTAAAAGTCAATTTCCCTCACCTTTCCTAAATGCACTCCTTAAATCATTCCTAGTTGTCTCTTTATTGCCCCTGATTCTTATTTAATGACTGACGCCTTACTAAATCTAAGTTGAGTTAAAATAAGAGTCTTGTTCTAGTTAGACTGGTGTTAACTAGACTCTATATACCATTCTATGTGTACACATATTCTTTCATGCATTATTCATTTCTTATCTTAAATTACAATTGGTATTTTCTTGCACACATGCGTATTTAATCAAATCTTTAGGTTTATTTTATTTTACTTAATTCTTAAATTGATTCACCTCATTCTTTTTTTTTTAGTTAATTAATAATTTAGTTTAGTCTCCTTACAAAAACTTAGACTTAGGATTAAACAAAATATTGAATAGGCTTAGAATTTTATTAGGACTTAAAATTAATAAATTCATTATTTTATTAATTAATTAAATTTGGCAAGGCCTAAAGAATTTTTTTTCAAGGTTTATAATTATTCTCTCAAGGTTTTCTAGGCCACCTAGATTCATTGACTCAAGTTTTATTTATGCGATGTGCTCTTCAAGACACAACTCTGTGCTCCAAGGGTGCCACTCGCCTTTGACTGGTTTTGGTATTTTTCCAACCCTTGGAGTCAAAACGCCATTCGGGCAACCTTGTGAGAGACTTAGGGGTTCTAAGGAATAAGGACTCCACCTTATTGCATGCCCCTTAGAATCTTCATGATCGATTATCTCAGACTTCCCTAACAACATCATGGACCTCTCGAACTAGGTAATCATTAACCTAGAATTCAAGCCACAGATGGAGTGTCAGTACACTATGACAGGGACGCTTCCACACCTCTCCCTCAATATATAGTTTATGTGCATGGCCCCTTTAGTCCGTATGTGAGTCATATTAGCAAGAATTCGCCAACCTACATTCATTAACAAAACACTATCAACGATCCATATATAAAATCATACTATAATCAATCATATGTCACATATGCATAAATGAAATACTCAAACCAATACAATCCACTCCCTGGCTCACTTTGGAGTTTAAGGAGGTCTATTGATGCCATTGGCATCCACAATCTATCAAATGTCTTGCACAATCATGTAAACTCGTCAATAGCATCTGTCAATACATATATATCAAATGACAATAAATCACAACCTTCAACATCATCATAAAAATCCATAATCGAAACAAATAACCATGTACTATAACCTGATCACTTCCACACAAGTTTCCTCAAAGAATAAGCCGATAGCATGTGCTCTCAAGTGAGGGATGTTACACTTGTCACCTGAAGTTGGTTTAAATATGTCTTCACATGGTTTCTATGCAATCAGGAACCATCTCAAGTTACAACATTCATTTTTGCGTCGTTCTCGGAGATGAAGGTTCAATATTTTCCCTAACCTTTTATGAAGATTATGTTGATGATTACAGCTATGTGAGACATTCTCCAGGACAAAAATCTAAGAGAGATCCCCTGAGAGGGGTTTGTGGTTCTTATCTGAGATAGAGAGGAAACGTAGAGATGACATCCTCCTTATATAGAGTTGAGAATAACTCCAAATAATTTTCCTATCTAACAGAGTGAGAAAGGAGATCTACAAAGTTGGACGTGCCTGTGGCTGAGCACAAGGTGAAAGTGTGAAATCCCAAAGTGTTGTGTGCATCATCATGAGATAGAGATGAAAATGATGCATTATCCTCCTCTGAGAAGATATTTGATAATCAAACTCCATATGACTCTCCTGCATAATGTAGTGGGAAAGAATATCTCTTGAGTCGATGTGCATGTGGATGAGCAATGGTGAATGTGATCCTAGTGGTTGAGCAATAGTGAAGAAATAGTTTTTCTATGTAATGCAATGAGCCAGAGATATGGACATCCCTATGGATGTGCCCCTAGTGGTTGAGAACTAGGGGGTGTATGAGATCCCTTACTATATTGTTCAAGAGTCATACATGTCTGTAACCCTATTTGTAATGTAAAGGGTACAAGTCGGCCCCACATTAATGTAAAATATAATTAATATGGTTAACATTAATTATATTATGAGATATAGAGGTCGACACTATTGTTCCAATAGACACTTATGTTGATAGGTCAAGTCTAATATAAGTAAATTTAAATTCCCCATTGAGGAATCTAATATTTTGTGTGATTTTGGAAATTTCAGCAAGTACATCTACTTGGGAAAAGTGCACACCTCTCTTGGACACTAGTCTTCTAGGGTTTGTGAGCACCCTTTTGTATGCTAGGTTTTCTTGGTGGTGAAGGTATTTCTATTGAATAATATAGCAAATGATTGGATAGGTTTTCTTCCCTTGTTGAGAAGGGTTTCCCAGGATATTTCTTGTGTACTTGTGCCTAGTGTTTCTTCTTGTGATCTTGGTTGTTGCAACAAATTTTCTATGGTTTAAGTAAAATGCTAAAATAGAATGAACTTCATTACTAAGCCTAGCTTATTGAAAAATAAACATGATATTAGAGCATAGGTCTTGAAGAACCCATTGCACAAGCAATTTTAAGCCATCCTCTCTCTGCTACAAAACCCTATGGCCCTCCTAGGGTTTCCATAAATTTCATACATCCTACCTTTCTAAGAGGTTTCAACACTTGGCACTTGGACGTTGTGGCTAAAAATACCATATGAGTGTACATCCTCCTTCATCGCACCTCCAACAAGCTTCATATTGAAATTATGATCATTTTGAAATTTTGGCCCTAGGGTTTCAAGGGTTTCATTAATTTCTGCAAAAAAATCAGTATTAGTGTTTTTGCAACTCATTGAAGGAGATATTAAGCTCACCAATGTTCTCCTATATTTCAAAGGCTTATTGTTGGAAGTCATAAGTCGAAAGAAACCTAAAAGTGCTAGCCTAGCCTAGCCATTAGGTTTTCTAGCCCAGTTGACAAGGGGTTGTGAAGAATCTAAAATTATGATGAAAAAAACTATGATGGAAGATAATATTGATGGATAAAACAACTTCAAGTTATTGGAAGACAAGAGTTCAAAGGACGAATTATTGTGGGTGATACAAAAATGTGACATTGTGACTACCTCCATCATGAAGATGTCAAAGGACAAACATTATCCATGTGCCATTGGATAAATCATATGAGCACCCTCTGGTATGCACTTGTAAATATATTATTTGTATCATTGTCATGAGGGTAATTGCAGGACAAAGGAACCTTTTGATGAAGTCATGGTTCCAGATGGATATCAGTGCATTCAGAGGAACAACACACTGAAATTCAAGACTCCAACTTTGATTGTTGTAATTGTCATTCCTCTAACCTATGTTTGTAAAGTTGCTACATTACAAGTAGGTGTTGTAGTTGTGACAACAATCCTTAAATTGTTTTGATTCTAGATATGTACTCATTATTCTCCTTTAGGAGATATTATTGTTTTGGTTCCTCTTCTTTTCTTGTTCCAGATAGGCTAAGAACAAAGGAAGATTATTATCCTTCGGAGGGTGTCACTTGACTCAGAGGAAGTCAAAATTGTTTGAGAAAGAAGAAGAATAGAACCATCACTGAGAAAACCAATGTAATAATGCATGATCTAAATCCTTATATGATTCCATGGGAAAAAGCATACATGACCCAGTATATGTTTAGAACAAGATTCTTAACCAGACATTGAAAAACATAAATCCCGAATAAACCTTCATCGGAAGAGAAGCCTGAGATTGAACACTTCAATATATTTGGGTGCCCAGTGTATTTTTATGTACCCAAAGAGAAGAATTCCAAGCTACACCCTTCAGGGAGAAAGGATACATTTATGGGATAAAATAGTGAATTTTCGAAGACATTCCATATCTACATCCTTGGTTAGAGAAATATTGAGACAAGCATAGATGTTTTACTTGAAGAAGAGATATCCTTTCAAAGATCCAAAGAATGTCATATGGAGATTGACAGTGAGACAATACCTTCTCCCCCTTCAATATTTCAAACGGAGACAGACATTATTCTAGTTGATCCGGTTTCTCTAGTTGATATGTCCAAAGATATTACAGTAGGGCATAAAATGCATGCCTAGGCTAACTCTGCAGGAGGAAGAGGAAAATACAAGCCCCTCAAGGCACATCCCGAGAAAGCAAAAGAGATTTTCGAGCTATCCTTCAGTCATGAGCCACTTCATTGATTTTGAGCCTCCTTGTCTTGGAGAAGAAACATGAGAACAGGTATGGAAAGATGCCATAACAAAAGAATACCAGTATATCTTAAAAGAATGATGTATAAAATATTGTTCATATACCAGAAGGGAAGTCTGTGGTAACCTCCAAGTAGATCTATAAGATCAAACATGCAGCTGATGGAAGTGTCGAGAAATACAAAGCGATATATATATCCAAAGGATTCTCACAAACTGAGGGAGTTGTATATGATGAGACACTTGATCCAATAAACTTGATACATGTCCATCTATACTACCATCCATGAGTTTGAAACTATATCATATGGATGGATTCTTGATGATTTTGGGCTTAAGCAAGAGTATTGTTGATCCAAACCTATATTATTATAGTGTTGGTGATGAGAGCTTGATTTTGATGACTTATTCAGAAAGCCTTGTTGTTGGATACAAGTAAGCTTTGACTGATGATTTAGAGATGAAGGATATGAGTATGATGAATTACTTCTTGGGACAAGAAGTATGACAGAGGATCGATCAGATTTTCTTGAGTCAAGGAAAATATATAGTGGGAATATTAAATAAGTTCAGTATGACAGAATGGAAATCCACAGTGATGGATCATTAATGTATCTGGTTAACACCAAAATTAATTCATTCTATATAGTGAAATGTACTTAGTCATTCCATGAGTCAGTCGAGACAAACTCACTGGACAACATCGAAACATGTATTGAGATATCTATGAGGCACAGTTAGATATGGCTTTTGATATGTCTCCAGTGTAGAACTGAGTTTGAAGGGATATGCAAAATGGGAAGAGATTATAGTGGACCGGAAGAGCACATCCGATTATTTTCTTACCGTGAATTTTTCCATGGTTTCCTAATGCAAAAGGAAACAAAACTCTGTGGCCTTGAGTACCACAAAAGCAGAGTAGGTAGCATTGAGTGTGCGAAGCCATATGGCTTCACAAGATTCCACTAGGAAATTTGGGTCATTTTGTGACGGTTATTTCGACGCTCTTGCGACGTTATGTCATGGATATTGCGATGAAGCTTGGGTCTCCCAAACGTCGCTTCACATGACGTGGCACGTGCGACGAACCTGACTTAACATCGCAAGAGATATGACACTAGGGAGTTGTCACAATTGCGACAAAGAATAAATATCGTCGCCAGAACGACTAAGTAGGGAAATCGTCAAAAGAGAGACAAAGTAGGAAAATTGTCGCAAATGAGACAATGTAGAGATATCTTCACAAGAGAGACAATAAAGGGAGATTGTCGCACACCCGACAATATAGGAATATTGTCACAAGATCAACAAACATAAGAAACTTTGTGATGAATCATCTTTCGAAGGGGTTGTCACAAGAGTAACGAAAACATGGTATATTGCGATGAAATTGCTATACAATTTTTAGTTATTTGTATAGAAATTTCGTCACAATATTTTTATGGGTTCGTCGCAATTACAAAAAAAAAAAATTATTTAAAATATATATATATATATATTTTTTTTGAGAAAAAAAAATATATATATATATTTTTGAGCCAATTATACAAGGTGCTATGATTGCACACTAAATATGCCATACAAGTGAAGTTGTTGCATTGATAGAGTGTTGGTAAGCATGTGCAAGATAAGAAAAAAAAATTCATGCTAGGAACCAATTGATCCTAGTATAAGGAGGTCATTCACACATCCTCTTGTGGAATTTCTACATGATAGCATAGCTAGAAACTAGAGATAAATCCATAGCAAGAAATCGAGCCAGTAACAAAATCCAACATTCATAGTTATATCCATGATCAAGAAAAACAAAAAGATGACACATTGTTCTAGATTGGTCCTCTAATATTTTGGAGAACAAAAACACTCTCAATGGGGAGGCCTAATTTGAAATGGATATGAACACGGGAATGATTGTAAGAATCAATACCTACAAGTGTAATTTAAAAATTAATGAAGGTTATGTAATAAAGGACAATGCACGATTTAATAATTTAAATGAGACAAAGAAAAAAAAGTAAAACAAAATAAAATAAAAAAATGAAAATAGGAGAAAATAAGAGAGAGAGCAATGGAAACTAAAAGGTCAATCTCTTGGCCTTCACATTACCCCCAAGATCTCCTATTTGTCCTTTTGACATGACTCTCAAAGGATATTTTGGCCAAAGAGGAAAGTATGCACAAAGATCCATGAGTTACATTGTAACCAAGGATTCTCAAAATGAGAATTGAGTAACCATTGAAATTTGTTTTTCCCATTTGGGTTGGTTCTAGAGTAAACATTATGTCATTGTGTGACATCTCATTTATGTTAAATTAATGGAATATAAGTTGTATTGCAGTTTAATTAAAAGAACAATGAGTGTCCTATACAAAAGTTACTGAAGATGAGATACTAACATGCTATGTCTCATATGCAATATGTAGAAATGATGGAGGAACTAGTGAGGGAAATGGATCCACTTGATAATATCCCTTTGGAATATTAGTAGTATGTGGTTTTAGTGTGGGATGCAGGAGGAAACAATTTTACCCTTGTGGATCCCTTTGGAATATTAGTATATTATCCCTTTGGCATATTAGTAGTATGTGGTTTGAGAAAATTTGGTGGTAGTGAGAACTCTTGAGTATAATCGGGCTTGCCTTGATTGTTATGTGGGACTTCATATTTAAAAGTGCAATTTTGGGAGCTGGCGATTGGCATTGTTACCAGGATTGAAAAATTTTGATTCTCTGGATTCAATAGATCTGGTATATCATGGTGTTGGGAAGTTGTATTTCTTTGAATCATTAGTTTACAGTTGCTTGTATTGAGGGTGAGAGAAAGAAATGGTATGCAAGGCATTTCAAGGTCTGACATGGTAACTCCAATTATGGAGCACATCCCTTTGATTGTTACGGATAAATTTTCTCTAGTCCAGGAGGATCAAGATCTTGACTACTATAGTTTTGCGCAACACAAAAGAGATATTGATGGGGGTGGTGAGCATATTATTTAAGGATTGAAATAATATAATTAGATAGAACCCTAAGAAGGGGAGTCTTTGTCAAATCATTTTCAATGGAGAGTTATATGAGGATCCTCTATATGACATTTACTACCATGATTATGAAGAAAAACATCATAATTTGATATTTTTCTTGGAGATGACTTTTAACATTGTTTTATGGGTATGGAAGGTCATTTTAAAAACATATAATGCATATCATGGGGCTTCACAAACCATAATAATTGTTTTGATAGTGGGTTTCTTTCCTAATATTTCCATTGAAGGTTTAGTCACACGTTTTGCACTATATTCATGGTGGTTTTTGTTGCTACTTGGTTCTCCTCTTTTTGTATGGAAATGCCTAGAATTTCCAAGTGGAGGCATGGAGTTAGTTGGAGAATATGATGGCATCTCATGCTCTCTTTTATTATCCAAAAAAATTTCATTATTTTCTTACTTATTGTAGCTTAGGTGACATGTTATCACAACTCTCTCATTGTAGTTTATTTTTTTGACCTCATCAATGGTGTTGGGTTCCCTTTATCTTGGTATTGGTTTGTAGGCCTAAGGTTTTGGCTCAAAGCCTTTACATTAAGCTCTAAGCATGATACTAGGGTTTTAGGTCATTTCTTGTGATTCTTTTTTGTTTTGAGGGTGTGTTTATGCCACACACCTTATTTAATATATGCGGGGGATAAACTGGGTATTTTCTCATAGACGCATTTCTCCCTTGCACATCAATAAAGTTTTTTTAAAGGGACAAATTAGTTGACATATGGTCAAAACTCTCTCATTATTGTTTGTTTTGTTTTCTTCATTGATGGTATTGGGTTTCCTCTATTTTAGTAGTGGTTTGTAAGATGTGGGGAAAAACCTTGGGAATTTACAATAATGAATGGGATACTAATGATCCCAATATTGAAATATAAAATGGAGAATGTGAACATGTTCATGGCATGTTTCAAGATAAAAATGGTATGGCATGTGATGCTCTAGAAATTCATGATAGCATTGATCTCTCTTTCTCTTCGACTATAGTACAAAATTAAGGATATATTGCATCTAACACTAACCATGGGCTCAATGATAATCAAATTATTTGTGTTAAATCAAAGTGAAAGGAAATTATCCTTCATATATGCTTAATGAGGTTATGTGAATCAAGTATGATATTGAAGAACATGAGTGGAAAGTAATCAGGTCCATAACATTGGTTTCTCTCATCAATGACAAAATTATGAAATTTGTCCATGAGGAACCAACAAAGGAGGTTGAAATAATAGGTTTACATAGGAAACATTAAGAAAAATATGATGATGACCTAAATAAAAATGCAACACTAGGTTTTGAGAAATTAAAATTATAATATTAAAGAAGGATCCCTTAAAGATTTTGGTCCTTTGTATTTCACTAGAATTCCAAGGTACCCAAATTCATGTCTATCTATCTGTATATGGATGAACCTCAACCTAATATTTTGAGGTCAAATTGTTACATCTATATTTAAAAATGTGAAACAAAAGACATGAATAAACAATCCTTAATGTTGTTGAAGAAACAAAATAATTTTCAAGGAACTAAAAACATTAAATTGTTGCCAAAATTGTGCCCTCTAATCGACAAAGTGAAGATTGGAATTTATGTCAACATTATAACAATGAGTGTTTATATCATGAACCTATATATGGATTATAAAATGTAAAGACATAATGAAAAGAAGGGTAATGCTAAGAATTTTTTTTATAAAATATTTGACATCACCATTTCAAACCCCTCATGTTTAATCCTTAATGTTGTAGAAGAAACAAAAGAAATTTCATGGATCTAAAAAAATTAAATTGTTGCCAAAATTGTGCCCTCTAGTCGACAAAGTAAAGATTTGAATTTATGTCAACATTATAACAATGAGTGTTTATATCATGAACCTATATATGGATTAACATGACCATAAGAAGATTAAAGTAGGAAAATATGAAGAAAGTATTGAAACCTTGAATATCCCTCCACATATTGTAGAGATGAAGATTGAGATGATGCACATGTGTGAAAGAGTAAATGTTTGACATTGCCATTTACAACCCCTCATGTTTAATATTTAATGTTGTTGAAGAAACAAAACAAATTTCATGGAACTAAAAACATTAAATTGTTGCCAAAATTGTGCCCTATAATAAAAAAAGTGAAGATTGGAAATTATGTCAACATTATAACAATGAGTGTTTATATCATGGACCTATATATGGATTAACGTGACCATGAGAGGATTAAAGTAGGAAATTATGAAGAAAGTCTTGAAACCTTGAATAACCCTCCACATATAAATTGATAATGGCAATGTGATTTTGTTTCTTTGTCATGTGAGACACAATGAAAAGAAGGGTAATGCTCTGAAAATATATTATAAAATGTTTGACATGGCCATTTCCAACCCCTCATGTAATCCTTAAAACTTATTATTGCATCTTCCCAAAAATTTATTTTTCCATGTTGCACCAAGTTTAAAGTTTGCACATTGCTTGGAAAAGATGCTTGCCACATGTCACATGTCACAAGACTTTCAAAGTTGCATGCATCATGTAACAAGATTTTGGAAGTTGCATATTGCATATTCAAGTTCTATTTGTTGCCTAGACTCCATAGCCCAAGCACAAGGGACCAGGTCTTGCTTGGATTCTCACGTTATATCTTAAAATAAAAAGAGATTGCCATTATTAAAAGACAAAGAGATACAAGTTTGGAACTGTTGAAACCCACAAACAAACAAGCATGTAAAATTTAAATCCAAACTTGAACAATTCAATCTCTTAAATTTCACGTTTACCAATGCCTTCAAATCGCTAGGATTATATCCATGGAGCCACAAATTGATGCAGAAATTGTATGTCAAGGCCAATAGAACCAATAGAACCAAGGGGTATTGAATCAATATATACCAAGTCTTATAAGAGAAGTTGAAATTATCATGAACTGTATAACAAAATTAAATTCACACACATATATATAGGCCATAGAAATAGTAACGCAGGTGCACCCTTTGGCACGTCTGCTCATAGGACCTTCTTTTCTCTCCTTGGCCCTGAAGAACTTAAAAAGCTCTTCAAATCCCCTATCAGGAAATTTCAGCACCCACATAATTCTCCTTAATGATTCCCCTGCTCAAATCGGGGAATCGGACTTCGCAGGTTCGCGAGTCCCGTGGTCGCACACCTTGTGCTTCACAATACTCCAAAACCTGATGGGTAAATGCCAACGCCTTCCTGTTCCTATCGAGAATCCTCCTGTCGGAATTTTGGCACTTAAGATATTGAAATCAACTTACCTTGCTGACCCCCAATTCCTGATATGCCGATACACCGACGCACATGTGCGGGTTGGATTTTCCACCTCCCGTCACTTCTATCGGGATTTCGGAATTCGCAGGATCACGATTCCTGATGTCGATGGATTCGGGACTTTCCTTTTCCCGATCTTCGATATGCGTGCCACCTGTCCTCCACTAACCCTGCTGTGGCCCCACACAACTCTTCCGTTGGGATATCGTGTTCCGCGATTCCAAGCTACAAGAATTTATTACCTTCGAAATCTCTGATGCTCTGAATTCTGACTCCTCGAAATCTTCTGACACGCGTCCCACACGATGGACGGTTCTGAGCTTGTCGGGATATCGTGGTTCACGATTCTTGATGTTGGGATTTCTTCACTCCCGGAATTCCTGATGACTTCAATATCCCGATGACTCCTCCGGGACGTCTCCTCTACTCACTAGGGCTTAACCCCGTTGCAACTCCTGCTAAATCTGGTGCTTGACGGGATTTTTACGAATTCCCTCCACAAGATCTTGACCGTCGCTTCTCCCTCCTTGAGGAATTCCTGGTGTGAGACCTCCTATGCGGTCCTTCAACAGATTTAAGGCTCTACTCCTCCTGAGCTTGTTCCATCTTCTCAACCTCTTAGAATGGGGAACCCTTTGCTTGCACTCCTTGAGGAAACTCTACAAACACTTCAAGTGTTCATCCTCCCCTGACTCTATGCACACCTGTAGCAGCAGTCTTTCAGGTCCCTACTTAGGTTCGCAACCCTGAGGCTTTCCCTTGGCCTACGCACTCCTTGCACGACACTGTGCCTAACTACACCTTTTGGGGAATGATAACAAAAAATAACTCTAATTGAACCCTTCTGTCAACGCACTCCTTGCGGACAATTCGACTGCACTCCTTGCAGGAATCCTCTAACTCAATTAGAGAAACAATTGAAACTCACTACTCTTCCTCTCAGACTTCAATTCCACTAGGAAATCACATACATAGCATATAAAAGCAAATGTATGACAGGAAGCAAACATTCATGAACATAACATCAATACACAGAGAAACAACACAAAACCATGAATTTGAATCAACACTTTCTTCTATTAATTCAAATGTCTATACATGGGTGTTCTTCATACAATTCTCTGCCTGCTCCTCTGCTTCCTCCTTCTGAATTGATTATTTTACAATGTACAATGAGGGTGTCTATATCCTGTTTCCCTCTTGGACTGTAAAGCTATCAAATCTAGAGTTAAATTCCTATCTAACTACATTAACTATATTAAATGTCATCTATCTACTAAAGGACGAGAGCTATCCGCTCAAGGTCCATTACAATATACAAGTGTGCCTTCATAACTGACTTCATTAAAGACTTGCACAACAATCCCAAAGTGTTTTCAAAATTTGGTGCTGGCTTGTCCAGCTGTCTTCCGCTCCTGCGCTGGCTCGCTTGATGTGCTGGTGATGCTCCTGCATCATACTCCTCGGCTTGAAAACTTTCATGGGCTCCTGTCCATGAGCTCCTGCACGGTATGTCCATGCTTCTGTATTTCTTCTTCGCTCTCCCAGCTGGCATCTTCCACTTGACCAGATACTCGAAGTATTCTTTCATCCTGGTCTTATTACCCACTCTCTTGCCTAGTATGCATTCCATCTGTGGCTTTTCGGCAACTGGAAATTGTTTCATCATTGGATTACTGGCTCCTAAGTTCCAGTGTCTACTTCTCCAGCCCTGTATGGGTATAAATCTGTGATATTGAATATCGGAGTTATTTCGATGCCATCCAGCAACTCGATCTCATAAGCATTTTCCCTAAATTTTCTCAAGACCCTGAATGGTATGATTTTCTTCATCTTCAGTTTATTGTATGTTCCACTCAGGAACCTTTCTTTCCTCAAATGTGCCAAAATTAGATCACCAACTTCAAACTGAAGTTGTCTCCGATGCTGATCCACTCTGCACTTGTACTCCTGCCTTGATTTCAGCAACCGCTCCTTCACTCTGCTGTGAAGTTCTTTCATCGCCTCAGCGAATTATTCTGCACTAGCACTGCTAGTCGCAGTCCATTCTGAATCCCTCAGTTCAGAAATTCCTCTTAGTTTCATCCCATATACAATCTGAAATGGACTTCGTGAATCATTGTATGCGAACTCTTCTTGTGGCAATATGTGGTCCCAACTACTGTGGTGCTTAGTCACCAAGCTTCTCAGCAATTCTCCCAGACTTCTGTTCACCACTTTCGTCTGTCCATCCATCTGAGGATGATACGCAGAACTAAACATCAAATTAGTTCCCAACTTCTTCCATAAGGTCCTCCAAAAATGCCCTATGAATTTAGTGTCTCTGTCTGAAACTATGCTTTTTGGCAATCCATGAAGTCGAATGATCTCTTTGAAAAATAGATTTGTGATGTGAGTCGCATCGCTAGTTTTCTGGCATGGAATGAAATGTGCCATTTTAGAAAACCTATCCACTACCACAAAGACTGAATCAACACCTCTTTGTGTCCTTGGCAACCCCAATACAAAATCCATGCTAATCGCCTCCCACGACCTCTCTAGTATGGGCAATGGCTGATAAAAAACTGCATTCTGCTTTCTCCCCTTCGAATGTTGGCAAATTATACATCCGTCAACGAATTTCTTAACATCTGTTCGCATTCCTGGCCAAAAGTATGATTCTCTCAGTTTCGCGAATGTTTTGGCATGGCCAAAGTGTCCGGCCAATCCTCCGCTGTGATTCTCCTTTAACAAGTTCTCCCTCATGGAGCATTTCGGAATACACAGTTGATTTCCTTTGAACAACAATCCTTCCTGGACCATATAATCTATCCAAGGGATTCTATCTCTGAGAAATGGATTCTCAGCTACTTCATACGCCTCTGTAAAATCTGCATCACCTGTGTACATGTCCCTAAGATCATCAAAACCCAAGGTTTTGACTCTGAACTCCTGCAACATCAAACATTTCCTGCTCAAAGCATCAGCCACTTTGTTAGCAGTACCCGAAATGTGTTTAATCACAAATGTGAAATTCTTCATATACTCTACCCATTTGGCATGTTTCTGATTCAACTTCTCCTGTTGAGTCACAAACTGTAACGCATGGTTGTCACTATACAAAACAAATTCTTTTGGGATCAAGTAATGCCTCCACTTCTTCAGTGCCTGTATGATAGCGTAGAACTCCTTATCATACGTGGAGTATTTCAGTTTCGCCTCATCGATCTTCTCACTGAAATATGCAATCGTTCTGTCTTCCTGACTCAAGACCGCTCCTATGGAAAAACTGCTTGCATCACATTTCACCTGAAATGTCTTCAGGAAATCCGGCAACACCAACACTGTTTGTTCCATAATCTTCCGCTTCAACAGATTGAATCTTTTTTCATCATCTATTGTCTAGTGAAAAGACTTATGCCGCTTCTTCACTATATCCATCATCGATGCACTAATCCCACTAAAATTCTTGATGAACTTCCGGTAGAAACTAGCTAATCCATGAAAACTTCTCACCTCGAACACATTTCTCGGTGATGGCTAATTCTTAATCACTTCCACCTTACTTGGATCCATCCATAACTCATTCTCTGAAATAACAAACCCCAATTAAATGAGCTCTGTCTTCATGAATGAGGACTTCTTCATATTAATCAATAGCTTCTCTTGCTGTAGCTTCTTCATCACTATAGCCAAATGCTTCAAGTGCTCTACCATTGATTTATTGTAAATCAATATGTCATCCAAATACACAATGATGAACTTCCCGATGAACTCCCTCAGAACTTCATTCATTAACCTCATAAAGGTACTTGGCGCATTTATTAACCCGAACGGCATGACAAGCCATTCATACAATCCTTCGTTGGTTTTGAAGGCTGTCTTCCACTCATCGCCTTCTCTCATGTGAATCTGGTGGTATCCACTCTTCAAATCAATATTTGAAAAATAATTTTCCCCACTCAGTCAATCCATCAGATCATCCATTCTCGGCAATGGAAACCTGTACCTGATGGTTATCTTGTTGATCTCTCTTGAGTCGGTACACATTCTCCATCCTCCATCCTTCTTCGGACTGAGTACTGTCGGAACAACACATGGACTCAAGCTCTCCCTAACCAATCCTTTGTCCAACAACTCCTGGACCTACTTCTTGACCTCTTCATTTTCCTGTGGCGTCAACCTGTACACAGCTTTATTCGGCAAACTAGCTCCTGGTATGAGATCGATGTGATGACTCTCACTCCTCATCGGTGGCAATGAATGAGGTAATTCGTCCATTATGATGTCAACGAACTCTTCCAGTAGTTCCTGAATCTCATCTTGTAAATCATCCACTCTTGTGCTAGTCAGAACAATCCTCGGCTTTCTGACAACAAAGAATTGTGGATCTTCTTTCTTCTTAACTTTCGTAAGAAGTTTTTTCCCACTCATGAGAAGTACTGTGTTGCTTACTTCCGTCTTCACCTCCTTATCCTTTATCGGAAGTAACATATGGGTTCTCCCATTCTTCTCCAGTGTATATGTTTTCATCTGCCCATCATGAATCACATTTATGTCATATTGCCATGGTCTACCCAATAACAAATGACATACATCCATGGGAATAACATCACATAAAATCTTATCATTATATCCACCTATTTTGAATTCAACCAAGCATTGTTTAGTAACAGTTACTTGGTGTCCCTTATGTAGCCACAAAACTCTGTATGGGCTTGGATGATCAGTCATCTCTAGCTCCAGCTTCTCTACCATCTCTATGGATACGATATTATCTGTGCTACCACTGTCAACAATGACCTTGCACACCCTATCCTTGGTCTTGCAAGCAGTCCTGAAAACTCTCTTCCTTTGGACTAAACTTTCCACCTCTTTCTCAGGTGTCAAAAGGACTTTATGCATCATCAATGACCTCCCGCCTTCAGTGTCTTCTGCCTCAACATCCCATCTCTGTGCCTCGGTGATGTGAGCTTCTCCAATGTCCTTCTTTTTCTCTGGACACTCATAAGACTTGTGTCCATTCTTTCCACATGTGAAGCATGTGATTACTCCACCTCTTCCTCTTCCTCTACCTCTGGTACGAGGAAACGTATTGTTATCATCATATCCTCCACTCTGCTCCGTATGCTTCCCTCTCTGTTCAATGTATGGTCCCCACTGTGAGGTCCCACCTCTCTCAACTTTACCCTAAGGTTTCTTCCATTCCTCCTTGGGCTTCTGGTACTTGTCCTGGGAAACTGACTTGCCTCTGGGATGGCTTCTGCCTCGACCCTTCTGACTCTGCTTACGGCTCAACTTATCTTCAGCTTTCAGTGCCATCTGATAAGCATCCTCCACCGTCCTAATGGTAACCATGCTTAATTCATCCTGAATGTCGTATCTCAGACCATTCAAATATCTGGAAACTTTCTCATCATTGATCTCCCGATGACCTGCTCTGATGTTCAGTCGATAGAATTCCTCAGTGTATTCTTTCACTGTCATCATCTTCTGTCTCAGGTTCTGCATCCTCCTAAACAGAGAAATTTGATAGTCTCTTGGGATGAACTTCGCCTTCATCTTTGTGATCATTCGATCCCAACTCTTGATCTTTTGTTTTCCCTTGCAGCGTTTGTCAGCTTGTAGATTGTCCCACCACAATGCTACATGTCCTTTCAAGCGCATGGAAACATGCTTGAATTTCTTATCTTCTTCGACATCTTCATAGTCGAAATAAGTATCCAGAGCTCTAATCCAATCTAGTAGCTCTTCTGCATCCAGATTTCCCTCGTAAACTAGAATGTCCATCTTTGCCTTTGCACCCATCCTGGAAATAGCTTTAATTAGATGCTCGTTTGCTGCATCCTCGAATGCAACTTCCTCATCGCGTGCATCGTCAACTTCATCCTTTGAATCGCTAAAATCCCCTGCACTAACTGTTCATCTTTGCGTTGTCTCCATGTCCTTGAGTCTTGCTCGGAGATCATGCATCTGCCTCTCCATTTCTAGATTCGTTACTTTCCTACCTCTTCTTTGCACCTCCCTATCTTCTGGATCAGGTGACTGTGCTTCTCTCCTCGGTGGCATGGCGACTTCTCTTCTCTGCTATAGGAAGAAAAGAAATTTTCTAGCTCTGATACTACTCTGATGCAGGCGCACCCTTCGGCACGTCTGCTCACAGGCCCTTCTTTTCTCTCCTTGGCCCTGAAGAACTTAAAAATCTCTTCAAATCCCCTATTGGGAAATTTCTGCACCCACAGAATTCTCCTTAATGATTCCCCTACTCAAATCGGGGAATCGGACTTCGCAGTTTCGTGAGTCCTGTGGTCGTGCACCTTGTGCTTCACAATACCCTGAAACTCGATGGGTAAATGCCAACGCCTTCTTGTTCCTATCGGGAATCCTCTCGTCGAAATTGTGGCACTTAAGATATTGAAATCAACTTACCTTGCTAACACCTGATTCTCTATATGCCGATACATCGATGCACATGTGCGGGTTGGCTTTTCCACCTCCCGTCACTTCTATCGAGATTTCGGAATTCGCGGGATCGCGATTCCTGATTTCGATGGATTCGGGACATTCCTTTTTCCGATATCAGATATGCATGCCACCTGTCCTCCACTAACCCTGCTGTGGCCCCACACAACTCTTCCGTCGGGATATCGCGTTTCACGATTCTAAGCTGCGATAATTTCTTACCTTCGAAATCTCCGATGCTCCGAATTTCAACTCCTTGGAATATTCTGACACGCGTCCCACACGATGGACGGTTCTAAGCTTGTCGGGATATTGCGGTTCGCGATTCCTGATGTTGGGATTTCTTCACTCCCGAAATTCCCGATGACTTCAATATCCCGATGACTCCTCCGGGACGTCTCCTCTGCTCACTAGGGCTTAACCCCATTGCAACTCCTACTAAATCTGGTGGTTGACGGGATTTTTACGAATTCCCTCCAGAAAATCTTGACCGTCGCTTCTCCCTCCTTAAGGAATTCCTAGTGTGAAACCTCCTGTGTGGTCCTTCAACAGATTTAAGGCTCTACTCCTCCTGAGATTGTTCCAGCTTCTCAACCTCTTAGAATGGGGAACCCTTTGCTCGCACTCCTTGCGACAACTCTGCAAACACTTCAAGTGTTCAGCCTCCCCTGACTCTGCGTACACCTGCAGCAACAGTCTTTCAGTTCCCTACTCAGGTTCGCAACCCTGAGGCTTTCCCTTGGCCTGCGCACTCCTTGCACGACACTGTGCCTAACTGCACCTTTGGGGGAATGAGAACAAAAGCTAACTCTAATTGAACCCTTCTGTCAACGCACTCCTTGCGGACAATTCGACTGCACTCCTTGCAGGAATCCTCTGACTCAATTAGAGAAACAATTGAAACTCACTACTCTTCCTCTCAGACTTCAATTCCACCAGGAAATCACATACACAGCATATAAAAGCAAATGTATGACAGGAAGCAAACATTCATGAGCATAACATCAATACACAGAGAAACAACACAAAACCATGAATTTGAATCAACACTTTCTTCTATTAATTCAAATGTCTGTACATGGGTGTTCTTCATACAATTCTCTGCCTGCTACTCTTCTTCCTCCTTCTGAATTGATTATTTTACAATGTACAATGAGGGTGTCTATATCCTGTTTCTCTCTTGGACTGTAAAGCTATCAAATCTAGAATTAAATTCCCATCTAACTGCATTAACTATATTAAATGTCATCTATCTACTAAAGGACGAGAACTATCCGCTCAAGGTCCATTACAATATACAATTGCGCCTTCATAACTGACTTCATTAAAGGCTTGCGCAACAATCCCAAAGTGTTTTCAAAATTTGGTGTTGGCTTGTCCAGCTGTCTTCCGCTCCCACCCTGGCTCGCTTGATGTGCTGGCGATGCTCCTGCATCAAATAGCCTTGTGTATATTATCAGAGGAAAAATTACCCATAATGTCAATGCATTATAAGCATCATTACATGTTCATATATATAATTTACATCTAAATGTCTTATAAAATTATTACACATCATGAATTTCTTTTAGTCTTGTTTTGTGCTTTCCAGGTCTTAAGTAATTCATGCATCTCTATGTCTTCGTTTATTGGGTGATCTTCAGCAACTGATGTTGTTTCAGTCCTTTCATGCCGAGTATGTCTGGTCTCATATCCACGGCGTGGATGTTGTTGTGAGGGACCATCACTTACAAAAACTAAAAATATTAAATTTATATGGACAATTTTAAAATATCATTGAAGTAGTTCATTAATATTAAAAAAAAACTATGCAATGTAATTATTTACCTGATCATCTAGTTGGCACCGTTGGAATGGATGTCGGCCTGTTCACTTGAACTTCAGGTTGAGGAGGATCAACTATGACATTCTCTTCTATTTAAACGTCAAAATTTATAAGTACAAAATTATTAAGTATATGATTAATATATAGCCATTTTACCAGCGTGGGCCTCAGTCATAGGAACATCTTGGGGCCTCAATCTTAGGAACATCTTGGGGTTGTACCTCACTAGGATGGGGCTACTGGGGAGCACCATGATCTTCTAGATGCATTTCACTATCAACACTATGTTTTCCATTACTAATGGTTTCGTTGACAGTTTTTCTCCCCTGATTAAAACAAGGTAAGACATTAAATTATGGATGATATCAAACATTTATGTATTTTATATGTAATGAAAGGTTAATGTGGATTTATTTTTATTTACCTTATCCCGAAAATTGGATCTTGGGTTCTGCCCCATGCTTTTCCTACGATCAACCACATCTTTATAACCGTACTTGTAACCAAGTTGGAGGTCTTCCTCTGTGGTTTCAGTTTCGAAGTCGTCACCCTGCATTGCATTAGGGTATGGTTTTTTAATGTTTTTGCCTGCAATTACCTGAAAGTTGTAAGGAGAAACAAATAATAATCTTAATATGTTTGGGTACTCACGATTCGTGACTATAACCTCGAGTAGATGCCCTGGCATAGCTTGTGTTGGCCATGTTTGGCAATCCTTTCTTTGGTTTCCTTTGAAGTGTCAGGCAACCTATCATAAAAAATTTCAAGTATGTTATATATAAACACACTTTTATTTAGATCTAAAGAAAAATAAAGTTGGTATTGAAATCAAAATATTGTAATTTACCTTGGTGTACCAGTTAATTATTCTCCTGATTTTTTAAAAATATTCTCTTTTGCATCATCAATGATCGCCTTCCACTCCCTCTCTGGAATTGAGAGAGTACACTCATACCTAGGATTTCCTGCCAAGATTCGTCTATAAACATCCTGGTTATATTTTAAATATTCCCTTGTTGCAGAGGTGACCGATATTTTATTGAATGTGTCTACTCCAAAGAGGCCTTCAAGATAATCCATAAGTTACTTTTTGAGGTTGGAATTCTGGAAATTCGACCTCATGCGTAAGTTTTTCCCAAAAATCAACAAGGCCTTGCTCTCTAGGTGCCTATAAAAATGGTCGTTTCCTAAACAGAAATACATATGATCATTAATTTAAAATTAATAATCTAGATGATTTGTGTATGAGAAAGAAAATATTAAATGATTAAAATATGAATTAAATCTACCTGGGAGTCTTGATTGTTTAAATCGAAGTCCATTATCGGTGATCAAAAATGTGCACAGAAGGGTCCCCATGCTTATCACATGTCTATCTCCAATAAATGAAACCATGTCAACCACATCACCATGACCCTCATTTCTGCCACGATCTCTAGACTCTGACCGATGTGTGGATGTCTGGCAGTGCGTGTCATGGCTCCTTTCTAAATTAGGTGTGGAATATGGAGAATTAAATAGTACTCTAGCAACTATATGACCACCTGCATCAGGACTCTGTAGCATCTATGTAGCCCCACTACTACCAACACCGGGTTGAATAGGCTCCAAAAATCTCTTTATAAAAATGTAAATGTTTTTTCGTGAGATAATGTAAAAGTTAAAGAACAAAGTTTCATAATTGAACATATGAGTACATTAAAAAAAAACACTTTAAATTATGGTTATTACCTTATATGTGTTAAGTTGTGACATAAGGATTTTGATCTTTGCTATGACGTCGGACGTTTGATTTGGACGATCTAAGAAGCTTGCAAGTTCCTTGTTCGCTTTAATGATCTTTTTTTTATTAAGACCATCGAATCAGGGGATGAATAAAACCCCTCCTCATCGGCGGAATCATGATCAACATGGTTTGTGGACTACATATAATTTCAACAAAAACAATGTTATTTCAATTAAATTATATAAGCAAATAATAAAATAACGTAAAATGAAAGTGGAAATTGATAATCATTTACATGTTTTGTGGTTGGCCCTTTTCCATGATCATCCTACCACATTATAATATTATTAGAATCCCCAAATATTTGAAAAATTGTTAATATTAACAGAAAAACAATGTTAAAGATAATATTTACAACAATGTTAAAGATAATAAAAAAAATATAATGCAATAAGTAGAGGTTTCTTAAATAGAGGTGTTGCATAAGTACCTGCACGGTATTAGTCAATGTTTTTATTCAATTCATATGGTAATCCACTAATAACTCTTCCACAGGAGCTATCTTTTGTATTGCACACAAGACTACCTGATTCTCTTCACGTCCCTCATATATGCAATTCAGCTGTTTGTTTTTTGTCCTGGGTCGTGTGTTGTTTATAAACCCTGTGATATTTATGGAAGCTTTAGGCCTTCCATCAATATAGATAGTCATTCTCTTATTTTTATCCCTGTTTATTAGTTGTATATAATTTGCAGCGAGTGCATATCTTTGCATACTTTGCATGTACTAGATCAGCCGCATCCAATCATTATAATTGTAACATGGTCCGACATAGTCCATCAATTTAGTTACTGTATTGTATTTTACAATTATTCCATCCATGGATAATAGCCCCAAGCCATGCAGGGAGGATGGTGCAATGTGATATGTCCTATTGTTGACAACAAAGTCAGCATCTATAGGAGGTAGTTCCTTAGGTACCCATTGTTTCACCAGATGCTTATACCTGAGTGGCACCTCTATGTCTCATATGCTCTCATCATCAAAAGAGCATGATCCTCCTTTGGCAAGAAAATATTTCATGCATCTACAAAATTTTCTTCTCACTTTTTCACCCATGGTCCTTGTTTTTTTATCATATCTACTAGATGCAGTCGCATTTCCCTCTATTTGTTCTAATATTTCCTCACTCGACGAATCTAACAGGTGCATGTTTGGTTGTACCTTCAGTTGCATGTGCATGTATTGTTAGTGAGTAGTCCATCATCATCTTAGTTCCAGTTTATGAACTTTTTTTTCTATATTCAAAGTTCTAAATAAAAATTGTATACCTTTTGTTTTGGATGCACAACTAGACTATGGTGCAATTACCAATATTAGTGGTCAGCCACCTAATTTAATGTGATATCCCTCTTGATTTTGGACATATTAATGTGATAACACTAAGGACATGATAAGTTTATAATATGGATCTAAGAAAAAAATAGTAGTAAGGTTGTTGTTTGCTGGATTTGTTCAAATTAGAATTATTATAAGAAAATGAAAACCAAGACTTGGATTTACGAACTGTCATCTCTGTTGGATTCCTAGCATAGGATTTTAGCTAGAGCACCCCTCACTCTTGCTTCCAACCCCTCGAAAGTTTTTTTTTTCATCGATTTTGATAATTAGTGCTTTTCTTGGTAAGAAGTATGAAACATTTGGATTTAGGGGTCAAATTTACAAAACCATGCCTCGGGAGTGGATGGACAATTTGGTCACGTATTCCATTCCTAAAACAACATGTAGCATATCATGGAACTCAAAAATGTTGCTATGTTAGGATTTTATGCCCCGAGGAGGAATTGGCCAAGAGTCCCCGAAATGGTTTAGGATGCGACTTGCAACTAGACATAAAAAGAAAAGTGAGACTCGTATTGAGGAATTGTCAATTCCGATGGATTCATGGGATAGGATTTCAACTATAGCATTCTTCACTCTCGGGTTCCATGCCTCGAAAGTTGATTTACACATTGATTTTGATAACTAGTGTTTTGCTCAGTTTGAAGCAAACCAACATTTGGATTAAGGGGTCCAATTTATGAAACCGTGCTTCGTGAGAAGATGGAAAATACAGTCACCTAGTCCATGCCTAAAAATTATTGCAACATCTCATGGAACTCAAAAATGTTGCTCTGTTAGGTTTTTAAGCCCTGAGGAGAAATTGGCCAAAAGTCCCTGAAATGGTTCGGGATGCGAGATGCAACTGGGCATATAATGAATATCAAGACTCAGATTAAGAAACCATTGAATCTGATGGGTTAATGGCATATGAATCCATTTAGAGAAACCCTCACTCACAGGTGCCATGCATCAGAAGTTGCTTTAATCATTGATTTCGAGAACTAGTGTTTTCCTCAGTTTAAAGTAATGCAACATTTGGATTAAGGGGCCAATTTAAGAAACCATGCCTCGGGAGTGGATGGATAATTTGGTCACCTAGTCCATGCCTAAACAAGCTTGTAGCATCTCATGGAACTCAAAAATGTTGCTATGTTAGTCTTTTATGCCCTGAGGGGGAATTGGCCAAGAGTCGCCGAAATGGTTTGGGATGCGACTTGCAACTGGGCATAAAACAAAAAATGAGACTCAGATTGAGGAACCGTCATCTTTGTTGGATTCCTGGCATAGAATTTTAGCTAGATAACTCCTCACTCCTAGTTCCAACCCCTTGGAAATTGTTTTTTTCATCGATTTCGATAACTAGTGCTTTGCTTAGTAAGAAGCAATGCAACATTTGGATTTAGGGGTCCTATTATGAAATCATGCCTTGGGATCATATGGACAATGTGGTCACCTATTCCATGGATAAACAAGCATGTAAAATCTCATGGAACTCAAAAATGTTGTGTTGTTGGGATTTTATACCACGAGGAGGAATTGTCAAGAGTCCCCGAAATGGTTTGGGATGTGACTTGCAACTAGGCATAAATGAAAAATGAGACTTTAATTGAGGAACCGTCGTCTCTGTCTAATTTCTGGCATATGAGTTTAGCTAGAGCACCCCTCACTCTCGGTTATAACCCCTTAGAAGCTTTTTTTTCATCCATTTTGATAACTAGTGATTTGCTCAGTAAGAAGCAATGGAATATTTGGATTTAGGGGTCCAATTTATGAAACCATTCCTCAGAAGTGGATGGACAATGTGGTTACCTAGTCCATGCCTAAAAAAGCATGAATAATTTCATGGAACTCAAAAATGTTGCTCTATTAGGCTTTTATGCCCCGGGGAGGAATTGTCAAGAGTCCCCTAAATGGTTTGGGATGCGACTTGCAACTGGGCATAAAAAGAAAAATGAGACTCAAATTGAGGAATCATCATCTATGTTTTATTCTTGGCATAGGATTTTAGCTATAGCACCCCTCACTCTCAGTTCCAACCCCTCGGAAGTTGTTTTTTCATCAATTTCGATAACTAGTGCTTTGCTCAGTAAGAAGCAATGCAACATTTGGATTTAGGGGTCCAATTTACGAAACCATACCTTGGGAGTAGATGGAGAATGTGGTCACCTACTCCATTCCTAAGAAAGCATGCAGCATCTCATGGAACTCAAAAATGTCACTCAATTAGGTTTTCATTCCATGAGGAGGAATTGGCCAAGAGTCCCCGAAATGGTTTGGGATGCGACTTGCAACTGGGAATATAGAGAATATCAAGACTCAGATTAAGGAACTTTCAACTCTGATGGATTAATAGGATATAATTTCATCTAGAACATCCCTCACTCTCGGGTTTCATGCCTCAGAATTTGCAGTACTCAATGGTTTTGAGAACCAGTGTTTTGTTTAGTTTGAAGGAATGCAACATTTGGATTAAAGGATCCAATTTATGAAACCATACCTCAAGAGAATATGGACAATTTGGTTGCATATTCCATGCCTAAACAATCTTGCAACATCTCACAGAACTAAAAAATGTTGCTCCCTTAGGTTTTTATGCCCTAAGGAGGAATTCGCCAAGAGTCCCTGAAATTGTTTGGGATGCGGCTTGCAACAGGGAATAAAATGAAAATTGAGACTGAGATTGAGGAACCCTCAACTTCGATGGATTAATGGGATAGTATTTTAGCTAGATCACCCCTCACTCCTGGATCCAACCCCTCAGAAGTTGTTTTTTTCATTGATTTCGATAACTAGTGCTTTTCTCAGTAAGAAGCGATGCAACATTTGGATTTAGGGGTTCAATTTATGAAACCATGCCTTGGGAGAAGATGGAAAATGTGTTCACCTATTCCATGCCTAAAAAATCATGAAGCATCTCATGGAACTCAAAAATGTTTCTATGTTAGACTTTTATGCCCCGAGGAGGAATTGCCAAGTGTCCCTGAAATGGTTTTGGATGTGACTTGTAGATGGGCATAAAATGAAAAACGAGACTTGGATTGAGGAACCATCATCTTCTTTGGATTCTTGGCATAGGATTTTAGCCAGAGAACCCCTCACTATCAATTCCAACCATTCAAAAGTTGTTTTTTTCATTGATTTCGATAACTAGTACTTTGCTCAGTAAGACACAATGCAACATTTGAATTTAGGGGTCCAATTTATGAAACCATGCCTCGAGAGAGGATGGAAAATGTGGTCAGCTAGTCCATTCCTAAAAAAACATGCAGAATCTCATGGAACCAAAAAATGATGCTCCGTTAGGATTTTATGCCCCAAGGAGGAATTCCCAAGAGTCCCTGAAATAGTTTGGGATGCGACTTGCAACTGGGTATAAAATAAAAACAAAGGCTTGTATTGAGTAACCGTTGTCTTTTTTGGATTCGTGGAATAGGATTTTAGCTATATCACCCCTCACTCCTGGTTCCAACCCCTTGAAAGTTGTTTTTTTCATCGATTTTGATAACTAGTACTTTGCTTAGTAAGAGGCAATGCAACATTTGGATTTAGGGGTCCAATTTATGAAACCATGCCTCAGGAGAGGATGGACAATGTCGTCACCTATTCCATGCCTAAACAAGCATGCAACATCTCACGGAATTCAAAAAGGCTTCTCTGTTAGGATTTTATGCCATGAGGAGGAATTGGCCAAGAGTCCCCGAAATGGATTGGGATGCAACTTGCAACTAGGCATATAATGAATATCGAGACTCAGATTAAGGAAACATTGAATCTGATGGATTACTAGGATATGATTTCATCTAGATCACCCCTCACTCACGGGTGTCATTCCTCAGAAGTTGCTTTAATCATTGATTTTGAGAACTGGTGTTTTTCTCAGTTTGAAGCAATGCAACATTTGGATTAAGGGAAAAATTTATGAAACCATGTCTCAGGAAGGGATGGATAATTTGGTCACCTGTTCCATTCCTAAACAAACTTACAGCATCTCACAGAACTCAAAAATGTTTCTTTTTTAGTCTTTTATGCCCTGAGCGGGAATTGGCCAAGAGTCCCCGAAATGGTTTGGGATGTGACTTGCAACTGGGCATAAAATGAAAATAGAGACTCGGATTGAGGAACCATCATCTTTGTTGGATTCCTGGCATAGTATTTTCGCTAGATCACCCCTCACTCTCAGTTCCAACCCCTCAAAAGTTTTTTTTTTCATCGATTTTGATAACTCGTGCTTTGCTTAGTAAGAAGCAATGCAACATTTAGATTTAGGGGTCCAATTTATGAAACCATACCTCGGGAGCATATGGACAATGTCGTCACCTAGTCCATGGATAAACAAGCATGCAACATCTCATGGAACTCAAAAATGTTGCTCTGTTAGGCTTTTATGCCCTGGGGACGAATTGCCAAGAGTCCCTGAAATGGTTTGGGATGGGACTTGCAACTGGGCATAAAACAAAAACTGAGACTCGGATTGAGGAACCATCATATTTGTTGTATTCCTAGCATAGAATTTTATCTAGAGCACCCCTCACTCAAGATTCACTCTCAATTCATGATTAGATTCTAGTTTCCCTAAACATTAGTTTTGAGGCTGCATGTATTATTGTCCAAGAGTTTGGGAGAATGTTGGGAGAAATTAGAGGAACCTCACTTATTTTCTAGAAAAGGGACACAACACTCCCTATTGTAGAAGAAGGGTAGTATAAGAAGTAGCATTTACCATATAGAGGGGGGATAAAAGTAGTCTTTGACCACTTCCAGAATGGGATCATCCTTTTTAAGCAGGACAAGGACTAAAATATCTTCAAGGGAATTGTATATATTTCCTTCAAGGACATGGAGAATTCTGATGTGGACAATTTTGCATGGAGGCATTTCTCCCAAACCTCTTCATGAAATATTTTGAATCTATGGTGCATGTACAAATATGTGAGATGTGGGTTTATGGTAATATTTTGAATTTTCCAATAACATTCTCCATTCACCTTGTGTAAACCATTCCATTTGGTGTTTGTTGCACTAAGTGTAAGGAACAATGTTGGAGAAGTATAAGACGTAAGTTAGGTATGAGCTATTTGTTACCTCTTTATTACCTTTTATTTTAATGGTATCCATATTTTGTATTGATCAAATGAGGAATTAACTTGGAACCGATGCCATTAGACACAAACTCAATCCTAAGGCCAACTAAGGATTAAAAACAACACATGCTAATTAATCTAGGAGTCAAGCATGTAAACAAACCTTCTCACAAAGAAGCTCTAGTTGGTGATGGAATCCAACATCGCAGAATCGATGCGCGAAGGGGCTGAGTTTCGGTGGGTGGGAAAGTTATGTTGACAACCTGCTTAACGAACTAATTCCCTGGTCCAAGTTACCTCACCGAGCGGTGGGAAACCCTCCAAGGAGTCTGAGTGAGTCTAGCCAACGTCGATCCTAGGTACAACACCACCTTCCCTGTGTTGTCACCTTGAGTAGGAAGTCTAAAATATTATGGCCTCTATGGTACCACCTACTATACCAAAGCAGAGGGGGTACATTTGACAGTTGACACAAAGACCAACAAAGCAGGGTTGATTAGTCTGAGCGCTCCAATGCGACCTATTGATTGACCCTTGTGTTAGAAGGGCTTCCCAAATTCAATGATATAGCAATTAGATTTCATTCCCTAACTCAAGGCTTTATGTTTGTTTAGCAGCTTTGGAAATTTATTCTCACAATCCTATTCCAAAGATCTACACCTAAGCTAAGATGGGTTTGAAGATCCCTATAAAAGTTGCTAGATAATTTTAATTAGCGCTTGATTTAAGGTTTTTTTTACTCAAAGAAGTGGTTGTGAAACTGATGGTGTTTTGACTCATCTCTTTAAACCATGCAAGAGGAAAATGAAATGCAACAATTTCAACTTCGATGAAAACTAGCTATGGGAAGTAGCAAGAGGTTTTAAGCGAATAAATAACTTCTTGATAGATTACTATGTTTGAACTACTAATGTCAAAAAGTATGAGCTAATTATCCAAATAAATGGAAGCAAAATGACCCAAATTTTAAAAATACCATGCAAATGTCATAGTTCACTTAGTACACCTATACAACATTGAATCAAATGTCATCATTTCTAACATAGTAAACTTTTATGATTATAGAGGCCACCATAAACATATTAAATACTTATAAGGATCACAAGGGCTTCACCTTGTTGACCAATATCTTATCACGTTCATTCACATAAGGATTTCAAATTTTATGTTCTCTAGAAATTATTAAGCATGCCAAGACATAAGAGGTGTAAAAATGTTAATCTTAGTACCCAAGAAATCGATGTTCCTATAAAACAAAGGTTAAAAAATTTCCTTAAGTAGGGAAGGGATAGTGAAAAAATTTGTCATGAGAGCACAACATTCAAGAAAAGGTGAAAGAGAGAGGAGACAAGAGGTGAAAGGAGGCCACACTAGGGTTGAACTAGTGAAGGATAGAGAGGTGAGAGGAAACAACTATTATGAGGGAGGGTGAAATTTAGAAATGCTATCCTACAACTATTGAGGGAATTAGAGGTGGAATTATCGTGAGGTGACATCAATGAAGACATAAAGTGATGATGTTAAAAGGAACCATCAAAGGCATTGATGATGGTGAGGCAATATTATCAATATTTAGAAAGGAACCATTGAAGGCACAAATAATTGTAAGGTGACATTAGTGAGGGCATGTGTCATTGATTCTAGAAAGGCATCATTGAAGGCATGAGGTGAAAATGTTAGCATGGGGATGGAAAATGAACATAATTAGGAAATAGCATTAGTTAAGCACCATCGAAGGTAGGAGGAGAGCGTTGAGAGGAAGGAAATTTCATGGAAATGAAGGTGACATTATAGCTATAGGATACAATATGAAAATGCCAAAGATAACCTCTTAGGAAAGATAGCAAGGGAGTGGTAACTAGTCTCAACTAATGAATGTCATCTTGAATTTAGTTGTACTCAAGACAATGAAATAAAGGGATACAATCAGAGATGAACAGATCGAGGAAATAGGTGGTCAATAAGAGAAAAGATAAGAAAAGGAAGAGAGGACTAGAAATTATAGGATCATAAAGGTATGATATAATGTTATGATTAGGGTACTAGAAAAATGGAATGGGGGAATAAAACAAGGAGAGTAGGTGTTAACATAAGAATATCAAGGTGATAATGGAGGAGAAAGAGATGGGTGATACTACCCAGAAAGAACCATCAAATGGACAAGTAGTAGGAAGGAAAGAAGACTAGTATTGTCACCTCTCTTAGTTCATACACATAGCACAATCGTCATGGTGTTAAGGTTGAACTTGAGATCAGAAAGAGTGGCTTGAATTGGTAGGGGTAGGCTTCTTCTTGCTCTTGGTGTGGGTGCACCATCCTATAAGTATCCTTTATTTGTGATTGATTTCATTGTTTTTAATGTGTGTGGGTGATGACTGTTCTAAATCATTGAGGCTTGGTGTGTTGGGTGGTTTGGAAAGGATCCAATAGACTTGTAATCGCTTCATAATGGGCATGCTCTAGAGATATAAGTATTTGTTGTATGGTTATTTCTACAGGTAGGTAGTGCCTTGTCCCATGAGAGGAATTGGGGAATTTATACTTTTATTCTTTTATTGAAGATAAATTCATTATAGGATCTAAGAAGGAAAAAAATTTGGTCTACAATCATAATGCACTCATTTGGCTACTCGATAAAATGTAGGTTACAAGGAAATTCATAAAAAAATGGATCATGTAAAAATAAATCTTATATACATGTGTATGAGACGATTGAACTAATGATATTGTTGAGTTGATTCCAGTTATAAACCCAACACATGACCCACAACTTGATAGAAACGAGTACCAAGAAGGTGTCTTGACGAAGGATATTTTGCAGATCGAGTTTCAGAAATGTGACAGAAATATTCCCCTGCGATTTCTTTATGGTATTTATTCATGGGTTTTAAAGCTTGATAATGGAAGGAAGAAACTAGGTATAGAAAAAAAATCATTAAAATTTGTCTCATGAAAAGAGCAAGGCATATCTAGTCATGAAAATATACCTTCCCTTGTGACATTACTAAGGATAAGATGCTCGGCCTCTTTCTCCTCTATCCACTCCCTCTTTATCCTTTGTTCACGGCCTCTCTCTCCTAGCTTGTTTGTCACCTCTTCCTCCTCTATTCACGACCTATTTATCCTAGCCTTTCTGCGGCCTCTTTCTCCATCTCCTATGATGGGTCTATTGTCGTGGGTTATGTTTTCATGGGGATATGAGGGTTGATCTCTTTCTCTAGATATGGCCATTAGTATGTTGTCAAGGGGATACGTCAATGAGAGCTTTGATCTGTTGTTGTGGGGATATGGTTCAAATATGAGTGCGAGGGTTTTCATCGGGTACAAACCAACTAATAAAACTGTGTATAATATATAGATAATGGACATTAAAGTTAGGGGAATGAAAATCCACTAGGAATAATCCCTTTTGAATAAGATTATTCCTTAGTTTCTTAAGCATAACATCCAACATAGCCATGGTTGCATGAGAAACAAAATCCTTTTCATAGAACATAACATGTTGTTCCTTTATATTTTCTAATCTTCATTGATAAAATGTTGTAATGAGTGCCAAATGATTACTATAGCCACCACCATATGAAACCAAGAAAACATAATTTTAAGGACATGATCCTTAAACCGTCTTCCTTAATAAATAAATTTGAGTTGAAATAAATGGTGTTGTCCCTTGATAGCATTTCATTTTCCATTATGTGAGTGGCATGCATCCTCAAGTTATAGACACACTGGAGCCATGGATTCCTAATGATTGTCAAGCATTGCAAGATATAACCATGAAAGAAACATTTCATGGGTATTACTATAATAAATTCATCTTTGTAAACCACTTTTTGCTCAAATGCACATTCATGGTCAATTGGACATTTTCCTTTGTTTTGGTGAGGGATATTGTGAATTGTTCTACATATTTACCACACCAATGTTTAAATCTCTCTATTGGAATGCTTGTGCTCGTGTGCACTTTTTCTCACAAGAATGGGTGGGGCTAGGTGCAAGCACTACTAAGTTTTTACCCAAAATATGACACATTAAAATGGACACCATATTGAACTCATGAACTATATATTGCATGTTTAGGGCATATGTGATGGCCTAAGGGACCACACATGTCCATGATATTTTAGAGACAAATTTTATGATCCTAGACCCTATCTTTTGGATTTAAACTATTACATGGGCACCAAGAGTCATCCCCAATGCACCAATCCTCAATACCGTGACCATATCTCACTTATAAGCTAAATATCCCCTATGTAGGCTAGGGACTAGGCCCAAAGAAACATACATGATGTTACAAATATCAAAATGGCCACCATATCCTGCCACTTACAAGAAAAAACTTTTCCAGATAGGGCTTGCATGTTGTCTTATAGTCCAATGCATGGCTCATGAACCCTAATTATGTCATGGACCATGGATCTTATATATATATTGTTTGGTGCTCTAGGGTCGATGCTTATCGTGGCCTAACACATAATCAAGGGATAAAATTAATGGAGGGTGACCTTATGCTATATCATTTATATTTGCTGCTCATGCATCATGTGTGAGGGCTTGAGACACCACATAGACAACATACAAAGAATCTTTGTCTTATGAACAAGATATGGTACTATCCATTTTGAGGTTTGGAATAGAGATTATTCTAATAGACTACACTCCATTGCACCATATAATCCCTATGTAAGGAATAATTGTTCTAACTCAACTACATTTGAACCCAAAATTCGAAGGCATCCTCTGATGCCACCCAAAAAATTGGCCTTGATGTTGGATTTTACCTTTAAAAATTGTGATTTTCTTGTCTTTTTACAAATTTTCCCCGACGGTCGTCATGTGCTAAGATATAAGAGATAATAATATTGAAAGCTACCAAGATCCTACCAAATTATGATGATGGGTTAGGTTAGGTAGGTTAAGTAGGTTAGGTGAGTTAGCATTGTGAGTTAGGTTCATTAGTGGGGTAAGTAGGTTGGTTGGGTTAATATAAGAGAAGGTTACATAGTTTTTGGGATAGGTAGGTTATGTGGGTTATGTTGATTAGGTAGGTTGGTTTAGTGGGTTAGGTGGGATATTTTTTTGTATTAGGTGGGGTAGGTATGTCTATTAAGTAGGTTAGTGGGTTACATTGGTTGTGGGTCAAAGGGGTAAAATATGTAAGTTATTGGGGTAAGTACCTTATGTGGGTTGATGGAGTAGGCTAGGTTGGCTGATGGGTTAGGTAGGTTAAGTAATTTTTAATAAGAATAACAATAAACTAGTAGGACACCATTAGGTTTGATGAACCCCCTAAAATGGAAGTGAAATATATGATAGAATGTGCAGTTACTCGTCCCATGTGTTGTGAATTATTAACATTGGGGACTGCTAACTATTCTTTGTTAGATATGGGTTGTAGTGTTATGGATCTCATCATTACAATTTAACTACAAGAAATTTCTCAATTAACTATTCATTCATGTTATGTGTGCCATATATTCCCCCTTTTCGGTGAGTTGAAATGTTCAAATTATTAAAGACCTTTAATTTTTTTATGTGGATTAGGTAGGTTGGTTTAGAGGGTTAAGTGGGTTAGGTGGGATAGTTTTTTGGATTAGGTGGGATAGGTTTGTGGATTAGGTGGGGTATGTATGTCTATTAAGTAGGTCAGTGGGTTATGTAGGTTGTGGGTCAAAGGGGTACATTGTGTAAGTTATTGGGGTAAGTACCTTATGTGAGTTAATGAAGTAGTTTAGGTTGGTTGATGGGTTAGGTAGGTTAAATAATTTTTCACCAGAATAAAAGTAAACTAGCAGGACACAATTAGGTGTGGTGAGACCCCTAAATCGAATTTAACATTGGGGACTGCTAACTAGTCTTTGTTAGATATGGGTTGTAGTGTTATGGGTCTCATCATTACAATTTACCTACAATAAATTGCTCAATTAACTATTCATTCAAGCTATGTGTGTCATGTCTTCCCCCTAGAGAAACATTCCTTGCATAGATAAGAGTCTTGAAAGCTATCAAGGTCCTACCAATCAAATGATGCTTGGGACATAAGGGCTTGTCAAAGTTCATTTTCTAGCTTATAATTCAGTTCATAGTTTTCATGTGACATAGCACTATCATTTGATAGTCAAATTGTTACATTTCATTTTCATGCATCATGTGTGAGGTCTTGAGCCACCACAAAGGAAACATACAAATAATATGTGTCTTATGAATAAGATATGGTACTATCCGTTTTGAGGTTTGACATAGAGATTTTTCTTATAGACTACACTACATTGCACCATATAAGCCCTACACTCATTGAAAACCATGTAACATCATTCAAAGACATATTCACAACCTCTAAGCCCCATTCTTTTAAAATTTGTTCGAGACGCGTGTCCCCAAATCTAGTACTGCAAGGGCATGCAATAACATCAAAAAATAAGAACTTGATAAATTTCACAAGCTTCATTAGTTATGTTGTGTCTTTATTTTTTTCTTTCATCTAAGTACTTTTTTTCTCCACACAGAATACTTTTTTGCGCCATGCCAACATGATGATGTCAACAATGTAAAGTGCTAGGATAGGTGAACTAGTGAAATCCTGTGAGATGGCATGGATGACATCAACAAGGGGGAATGGATAAAACAAGTGGAATTTCCAAGATATGGCATGTGGAATTGACATAGGTAAAGGGACCCTTAGTTTATCAAAATTAATCTAAGTATTAATGCTTCAAAATCCACAAGAATTTAATTGAATCTTATAATGTATTTTCAATTCACCTCTCCTTGGGTATTTCCTTCTTCATGTTTTGAATTGCATAAATCCTTTCCTAGACATGATACAATTCATGATTGTGTTTCATAATGTTTTTGGATTCAAGAGACTTTGTAGATATTGACCCTTATGTTCCTCAGTTTTGCATGGATCCTTCCCCAACACCAATACTTGATTTAAATTACATGTATTTTAAGATATTTTTGTTCCAATAGAATGGGTGGAGTGAGATTCTTATGTTTTCCTAGTTGTGCAAGACTTCCCACTAACTTGAACTCGTACCAAAATTGAATTCTATAATGTTTTAGGTCTAAGAAAAAACCATGTATAATTGAAGGGATGAGACATATTGGAATACAAATGGTTGGATGAAATATGCTTAAAAGCACATGATTTCCCTAAATGGTGTTCATTCAAGATGAGAGAAAGATGGCACATATGCATAGTGGTTGAAGATAAAACATTGACATGGATATTAAATAGAGACTATAGGTGTATATGAAAATCCTAGAAGATGCATATGACTATGTGGACCCATAACCTTCTTAAGAGGGAGTTCTACCTGAGTTGTACAAGTACACACTAGAATATTTGGGTCTTTTTGCGACGGCTATTTCGATGCTCTTGCAACATTATGTCGTGGATATTGCGAAGAATCTTGGGTCTCCCAAACGTCGCTTCATGTTAAATACTAGATTAACTTGAAATTAAAATTTGATACTTTGCAAGCTAGTTGTACCTTGAGTCAAATACAAATATCAAATTTGGAATCATTAAAATATATACTAGAACATATGAAATATAGGGTTTATGGTTTACATGATGATATGATGATGGAAGAAAGTGGGTGTGAGAGTGAAATTTGAGTCCAGAAACCCTCCCATATCGTTAATGCATGTGAATAGTCTATCCATGTCAAATTTCAATGCATACAAAAGCAGTTTGAAAAAATTTCAACCTTGGCCCCATTCACATGTCATTGTTGTCCGGCTCTAGTATTTTTATTGTTTTGATTAAGAAATCAACGAAAAAGATGGATTTTTCATCACAACTATGACACAGAGACATTGTATATACATTAATGTAGAACTTGCAATAAAAATTAATAAAGACTAATGAAAACTTAAAAGTTGTGTCAACCAAATTGTGTACTTTGAAATAAAATTAGGGTTTATGGTTTACATGATGAATTGATGATGGAAGAAAGTGGGTGTGTGAGTAAAATTTGAGCCCATAAACCCACCCATATATTTAAGGCATGTGAATAGTCTATCCATGACAAATTTTAGTGCATACATAAATAGTTTGAAAAAAATTCAACGTTGGCCCCATTCACAGGTCATTGTTTCCTGTGTGTAGTCCTAGTACAATTTTTGTTCCTTGTTCCTTATTTCATTTTCCTCTATCCTTATTCCTTGTTCCTTGTTCCTCATTCCTTGAACATGGTGTATTCCCCAATATCCATTATTTTTGTACAAAACATACTAATGGCATAAAATGTCCCACACAAAGACCAAATACATGCTACATAAGTCTTTTGTCTTTTTTCACAAACTATGTAACGAATCTCAATTCTAAGAAGATTAAAATAGGAGCTAAGAACCTTATGTTATTTCCTTAACCATGGGCGACATAACACTATCATTCAATAGTCAAATTTTTACATTTCATTGTCATGCATCATGTGTACTGAGGGCTTGAGCCACCACAAAGAAAACATACAAATAATATTTGTCTTACGAACAAGATATGGTACTATCCATTTTGAGGTTTGATATAGAGATTGTTCATATATAATACACTACATTGCACCATATTCTAATCCATAAACTCCTTTCAAACCATGTAACACCATTCAAATTAGACACATTCTTGTGACGAATTAGCTATACTATCGACGAACTTTTTTCGTCGATAGTATAGCTAATTTGTCGCAAGATTATTTACATTTGTCTCTCTTACGACGATAGAAAATTATTATTAGATTCATTTCATATTTGGTTTATCAAATTGAAATTAAAATTTGATACTTTGCAAGATAGTTGGACCTTGAGTCAAATACAAATATGAAATTTTGAACCATTAACATATCTACTAGAACATATGAGAAATAGGGTTTATGCTTTACATGATAATATGATGATGGAATAAAGTGGGTGTGTGAGTGAAATTTGAGTCCAGAAACCCTCCCATATCATTACAGCATGAAAATATTATGTCCATATCAAATTTCAATGCATACATAAATAGTTTGGAAAAATTTCAAAGTTGGCCCCATTCACATGTCACTATTGTCCGCCTCTAGTATTTTTATGGTGTTGATTAAGAAATCAACGAAAAAGAGGGGTTTTTCATCAAAACTATGACACAAATATATTTTATATACATTAATGTAGAACCTAAAAGAAAATTGAAGAAAGACTGACAAAAACTTAAAACTTGTGTAAACCAAATTATGTACTTTGAAAGAAAATTAGAGTTTATGGTTTACATGATGAATTGATGATGGAATAAAGTGGTTGTTTAAGTAAAATTTGAGTCTATAAAACCTCCCATATCATTAAGGCATGTGAATAGTCTATCCATGAAAAATTTTAGTGCATACATAAATTGTTTGAAAAAATTTCAACGTTGTCCCCATACACAGGTCATTATTGTCGATGTCTAGTCCTCATACAATTTTTGTTCCTTGTTCCTTGTAAAATTCATTCGACATTACACATGGCCCCACATCTAGTACCGCGAGGGAGTATTTTATGGTGTTGATTAAGCAATCAGAAAAAAAGAGGGATTTTTCATCACAACTATGAAACAGATACATTGTATATACATTAATGTAGAACCTGAAAGAAAAATGAAGAAAGACTGAAGCAAACTTAAAAATTGTGTCAACCAAATTGTGTACTTTGAAAGAAAATTAGGGTTTCAACAAAAATTCTATAGAAATAAAAAACACATTCATTGAAACTTCATTGATGCAATACTATGACAACAATATTGATGAAATCTTATACGATCATGATGGTATAAAAATGAAAGAGCTTCTCTTGGTTTCAAGAATAATTTATCCTCTATTGAACAAGGACAACCACGTGAAGGTGGAATCTCATATGGCCACTCCCATCCTCCTCACATCACTCTCAATTGATCCCCAAAACCCAATCTATAAAATAAAAAATAATCAAAAGCAACGTGCTATTAAGATTCATCAATAGAAACTACAAAAACAAAAATTAATGAAGGTACATGAAATTATGTGTTTCTAAATGATATTTTTAGTCTACCACGTACTTTAGTATGTTGGAAACTATTTTTAGGTTTCACATAATAATTAAACAACATGTAACATAGGATATAAAAATGTTGCATAAAACATAAAAACATGTAATTAACCCATGAAATTTTAAGTAAATTATTTTAAGAGAATCAGTCATACAAATTAAAATATTATATAGTCACGTACGTAATCCAGCCTCAACATATGTGTAATCATCCTTATTATGTATGCTTATATTCTTCATCGAAATTGACATTTGTATCATCATCCAATTCAGAAATGGTGTTGAAAGGATTGATGATATCATCATCGTCATCAATGTCATTTTCAAGCATATTTCCATCGACATCATCATCAAGAATTTCTATATTGTCTCCTATGCCTGGATCATGATATTCTTCGTCTTATTCATCTGTTGACCCTACATGATATTTAGGATCCGCCTTATCTGTCGAATCATCTTCTTGATCTTCAATATCATATTCTTCCTGTAAATGAGTATACTTAATTGGCCTCCCTCTTGGATCATATCTAACAACAAATGACCAATCCCTCTCACCTGGAACATTTGAGTAAAAGACCTGTTCACATTGGCTTGGAAAAACATAACGATCATTTCCTCTTTCAAACATCATTGTTTTAATCATTGGAAATTCATTGGCATGTTGAATAACAGTTCTTTCCTCATCATGTTCATGCATTCGTGACCTATACCATTTGACATAGAATAGAACTAATTGGAAGGAATTAAAGTCACACTCAAGTATATCATTTAAATACCCATAGTATCTATTTTCATATTCTCGAGGATGTCGGTCACTCCTAGAGGAAACATTAGTGACCTGGAATATTGTGGTTATCCCACTATCAGAAGTTTTTCTAGTTTCATCCAATTGTTTGATGCAAAATTTATGACCATTGTACTGCATAGCCTTGTGGTGTTTCAACTGCAATATGCCATATATGTAAAAGATGCATTGTCAATTAATAAATTAACATATATATTTATATAACTTCGAGAGTATCTGAAGAATACAATACACATGTAATCGCATTAATATAATATAAAATAACTGAATAAAATGGGTGAATTTGCTTACTTGTCCATCTTTCAAACCATATTCTAAATCAATTTCCCTTTTTGTAACATTGGCATCTCTATTACGACGAGCTTCTCTAACCAATTTAGATAGTCATTGCCATGATAACCTACCTCCATTATATTGTTTACATCTTTCAATCCATACATTCATCCAGTCAATATTATTTGCAATGTATAAATGCAGTGCATCCCACTCTTGAGTAACTGAATCAAAAAATCATAATTCACCAATATTAAATATTAGTTATAATGTCCAATATGCAGGTTATAAATATTAATAATTTATGAAATAAATTATATTAATATATTAATGAGTATGATCATATACACAAAAAATGAAACTTTATATGTATCATTAATATAAATTTTCAGAATTATTAATACATTACCTCTCATTTTTTTCATTCTAGCTTTCCCCAACAGATGCTCCTGATCTTCAAATTTTTTGATGGAGTTCACATTTCAAATGCGATCCACTGCATGCATAATTGGCGCTACTAATTTAGGAAGATACTAACTAATATACACCATGGATTGATATACCATATATCCCTCCACCATATAACCCTCAGGACGTTCTCTTTGTCTAAGAAACGCCTTCAATGATTTCAAGTGCATCTCCACCATCCACATTGACCTTATGTCAACAGGTACACAAATTTAAATCTCCTCAACTTGGTGTATGAGGTAGTGTTCTTGTGCATTGAAAAAAGTTGGAGGTATATACTTTTGCATTTCACAGATTAGATGAGGAATTTCTCTCTACCATTACTTTATATCATCTTCATGGATTTATTTCAATGACAACCATATACATGAGATCATGACACAAGAAAATAACATGTTTCAACATAACATAATATAATATATTACATTAAAAGTAAAACACATGTCATTATATAAGTACAACAATAATTTGAAAGAATATTTTGCATACAAATTACAACTACCTACCTCATGTATTTTCCAAGATCATATATAACTTGTTTGACGTTGTTGTCAAAGTTGTTTGGGAGAGATAGCAATAGAACATATTGTAACAAAAAAATGAATCATTATTTGTTTCGACCAAAGTAGACAAGAAAAAATAAAATAAATAAAATATGTATAAGGCCAATATATATAAATATGTATACCAAAATTGTTACCTTAATGAAGGTATGCCAATCATGTGTTTTTACCCCACCAAATTCACCTTTCTTCATTAAGATGTTATTTATGTCTGAAGCAAAACCCATGGGAAATTTAATTCTTTGAATGACCTATTTTACATCATTGATTTGTTGCTTTGTTAATAACCATGGAAGGTTATTTCGGTCTAGTACTCCATATGGTCTATTTGAATATAGGATCACACTTCACATTGCATGATTGGCTTCTTGAATGTCAATACAAATTTTGACAATTTTTTCTTTGTCCCTCCTACCATCTATGATTCACCATAACGTTTATGTCACATTCTTCCCAATATGCATTGTATCAAACAAATGAGCTATTTTTATCTCCTCATAGTAGGGAAACCTCATGAATTGAGTGGGATAACATTTCATTCCTCATTGAATCCCATTATTAATACCTTCATGATGATGGTGGCCTTCATGAAGCATAAAAAAAATCACAAAAATAATTATCAAATATGGTAAAATAAATTAAATGGTTAAAATAAACATTCAAAACATTACATGATCTACGATACATAAATAAATTGAGTACCTTGACGATTTCTATTATATTCCAACCTCCATAGGTGAGGTGTCATTCTTCGTGCTTTTAAACCAGTCTCTTCTTTCCCATTGAAAATATGTTTTTCAGTAGTACGATACCTATGGTTCTTAGGGAGGAAGTTCTTATACTCATCAAACGCCACCTTTCCTAAACTTTTTGAATGATGATACTTCATCTTAGGGCCACAAAATAGACATGAAAATTTACCCTTTGTTTGAAGACTTGCGACAAATGGATTAATGTCAATTATACGATGAGATTATTTAAAAATTAAACATGCACCATGATAACATTAAAAAATTATATAGTATTAAAGAGAAATATTAGAATTCTGCATACCACAAAAATGTGTTAGTCCAGGGGCATCAAGAATTTTCCATAAAAGTATTCCACGGAATTTAAATTTCTTCTCCCCGATTGGTTTACATATGTCATACATTATGATGCCAGCCCATAACTTTAGTAGCTCGTCGATAAGAGGCTCGATATATACATTCATATATTTAACCTGGTACTTACCTAATTGTTTGAAATTACACATAATTACTATAGAAATGATATCATGTAATATATATAAGTAAATAAATAAACAAAAGATATTATGCAAAAATTGAAACAAACGAAAATGTTACATTCAAAAAATTAATGTAAACAAATACCTTGAACAATCATTGTCAACATTATGTGCTTCCTCTTTATTGACATACAAGGAGGAATGTTATTGTTGATAACAAAAATAGGCCACACTGAGTAAATAGACCTAAGCTCTCCGAATGGATTAACACTGTTAGTTACCAATGAAAGCCTAACATTACGAGGTTCATCTTTGAAATCTGCCCATTTTTCCTCAATTTTCCTAAATGAAGAACCATCGGCAGGCATTCGAAGAACACCATCTCCACTTCTATTACATGCATGGTAATCCATAAATTGTGGTATGATTTCACACCTGAAAAATCGTTGCAAACGTGGAATTATGGGAATATGATGAAGAACCTTTCAAGGCACCCTTTTTGTTACTTGATCGGTTCAATATCTACAGACAAGACATTGCGGAAATTCTGTTTTCGAAGCATGTTGTCCATAATATATAATATGATCATTAGGACATGCATATATAGTTTGATAATCCATTCCAATGTATTTGATAATGGCATGCAAACCTCGATATGTGCGAGGTAAAATATTTGACGATGGTAACAAAAATTCACCTAACAATCTACAACATAACAAATAACTAGTTAATGTAAAGAATATTAATCGTAAAAATATCATTCTTCTTTTACACATTAATTAAAACAAAAAACAAATAGAAAAAAATGAACATTTATGTATAATATGAGATGAAACATATTGCATACCTTAGGATCTGTGTCATACAAGTGTTCGACAAATTATTCATAACCTTTAAGTTCACTAGAAGCAATGTAGCAGAGAGAAGATTTTCTCTTCATCCTTCATAAAGTCATTTATTTGCCTTTTCTAATAGAGGTTCATGATAAATATCGGCATTGTCCCCATCCTCATTCAGCTATGAAAAAAAATCTTGGATCATTTGATTTGTCCCATCATCTTCTTCCATGGGATCATTAACTTGATTTGTCCCATCATCTTCTTCCATGAGATCCTCATTTTCTTTCTCATGATGTTCCTCATCTTGTTCAACACCATTTCTGCTACTATTTGGTGCAATATTTTGCGGAAACTTAGAGGGAAACTCTAAATTTATAATTACAAACAATCATGCAAAATTAGTGTATACTATAACAAACATTCAAACAATATATATACATATATATAATATTATATAAAATTGACAATATAAAAACATATAATGAATATATAGCTAATTACCATGGGATGATATTCACTCGATCCACCATCAATGTGCCCATATTTCCTACAATGTTTTGTATCTATTGCTATTAAAATTCTTACAAGATGTATGAGGCAACATTTTTTGCAAGGGAAATAACATCTACCGTCACCCTTTTCACCTACTTTACTTTTTTCCCCACCTCTAACTATATTTTGTGACATTCTTCCACACAAGTTCTTCACAAAAATATTGTTTCAGAATTGTCGTTGTTATAGAAAGATTGTTGCAACATCTTTAAATCGTCAAATATTTATAGGTCAATTTAGGTCACTGTTGTCACAATTGCGATGACAGTGACATAAATATAACTAGTTATTTGTTATTTAGGTCACTTTGTCAAAGGGTGTAACGGTTATAATGGTAATATCATCACTCTTGTGATGGAATTTGACTATATGAATTTAGACTTTGTCAAAATGTATAACGGTCAATATGGATAGTATCAAAAAGTGGAACGGTCAATAGTTAGCATCGCTCTTGCGACGAATACACACATTCATCAAAATAGAGACAATAGTCCACTATCTTGATGATCGTCACAAAACAGACGAAATTTTTCTTCCGTCGATAAAGAGATGAATACAGGATGGATTTACAACAAAATTGAAAAATTGAACTTTTTCTCTTGAATTTTGCAACGAAATAGTACTTTCGTCGCAAGTAGTCGTTGCAATTTTTCCAATACGTAGTAGTTTTCTAACATATTTACTTGATCATGAGATAGATCCTATGATGATAATGATAGCCATGTGTAAACCTCTTTGAGAACCCAATGTTTCATGATGGATCGAAACACGTTGAGATAAAATATCATTATATTAGAGACATGATGTAGAGGAAAATAGTACACATGTAGTACCTTCCTACACATGAGAATATTGCAAACATATTCACCAAATTATCTTGGTGAAGGATACCTCCCTAGTTGATAGGGAGTGTTGATAACTACAACCAAGAAAAAAGTTCAAAATACATTTGTGTGAGACTTGGCATGATGAAACATTCCTCCCTATTTGAGAGGGAGTGTTGATGATTGCAGTTATGTGAGACATTCTACGGGACACAAACCTGAGAGAGAGCCCCTGAGAGGGTTGTATGGTTCCTATATAAGATAGAGCTGGAATGTATAGATGGCCTCCTCCTTATAGAGAGTTGATAATTCTCCCGTGTAATGCGGTGAGAAAGGAGATCTGTAGAGTTGGACGTGCCTATGACTGAGAACAAGGTGAACGTGTGAAATCCCAAAGTGTTGGGTGCATCATCATGAGATAGTGATGAATATGATTTATTAGACTCCTCTAAGAGAGATTTGATGATGAAACTCCAGAAGAATATCTTGTGTAATGTAGTTGGAAAGAAGATTTGTTGAGTGGATATGCTTGTGGACGAGCACAGGTGAACATGATCTGAGTGGTTGAGCACTAGTGAAGAAGTGGTTATTTTGTGTAATGCAGTGAGCCAGAGATATGGACATCCCTATGGATGTTCCCCTAGTGTTTGAGCACTAGTGGGTGTATGAGATCCCTTGCTATATTTTTCAAGAGTCAGACATGCCTGTAACCCTAATTATAATGTAAATGGTACAGATCGACCCCACCTTAATGTAATTGATAATTAATGTAAACGATAATTAATCTGGTTAATATTAATTATATTATGAGATAGATAGGTCGGACATGTTGTGCCAATATACACTTATGTTGAAAAGTCAAGTCTAATATAAGTAAAGGTAAATTTCCCATTGAGGAATCATATATTTTGTGTGAGTTTGGAAATTTCAGAAAGTACATCTACTTGGGAAAAGTGCACACCTCTCTTGGGTGCTAGTTGTTTAGGGTTTGTGAGGACCCTTCTGTGTGCTAGTTTTTCTTGGTGGTGAAGGTCTTTCTCTTTAAGAATATAGAAAATGATTGGATGGGTTTTCTTCCCTTGTTGAGAGGCCTTTCCCAGCATATTTTTTGTGTACTTGTGCATGGTGTTTCTTCTTGTGATCTTGGTTGCTGCAACAAATTGTCTATGGTTTAAGTAAAATGATAAAATGGAATGAAATTCATGCTTAATTTTAGATTATTGAAAAATCAATAGATTATATTTCGTTCTTGAAGGTGAACAAGGATCAGATACAGGTTGTGTGGTTATTCACCTAGCGACTCCATTGTGATTTCGTTAGCGAATCCACTGTGTTTGAATGTCAAGTTCATTCATTCACTACAAAGATAGTTGCAAGGTATGCTCCATTTGATTTTTTAGATGTTTCTAGTTTTCCTAATACTATGCCTAGTATAGAAGACTGGGAAGATTGTCTTCCAAGATTTAGATAATATTATGATGATTTTATTGTGCAACACTTGATAGATTTCCATGAGTGCATGAACTAGCTAGGAATTTTTCATGAAGATGTTCTCATGAAAATGTTCATGATATCGTTGGATGGAGATGCCAGACAATGGTAATTTCATGCATTAAAATTTGAAGCTTCCTCCCTTTTACCACCATTGGGAGGAAAGGGGAGTGAGGTTTCAATCATGAAAAAGGCATTCCTTCAAAAATATTTTTGATGATATCACCTTGAATCATTCAATATTTGACCCATATCAATGACATTTCCCATAATTCATAAATGATTTCTTGAAACAAGGTGTTGACAGTTTCATTTCATTCAATAGTAGGGGCACACTTCTCACTTCTAGTTGTACGAATGGAACTTGTGTTATATGGGATTTTGAAAATAGAGGAGCTTCTAAGGAACTTTGGGACAAATACCATGGTGCAACTATTACAAGCATATGGTTATCAAATACTGACATATGCTACATATAAATCTTTGACTTTCGTGTATTTTACTGATGGTCAAAATACGACATGTATAACACTACCTTATATTCTCATCTTCATCTGAGATCATGCAATCCATATTTGGGTTTAGCTTGTCCCATGGCTAGTGCACTAGTCCTTGTGGATTTTGATTCAAGCATCCAAAATGTACTTTTTTGTTTAAGCACATTCTATTGGTACCAAACAAGTCCCTCATCCTCAAAGTAAATTATCTAATGGAAGAGAAACTATTCAATCTTCTACTAGAATTTTTAACAAGAGAAGTGTTCCAAAAGGATAGATATTGATTATTGATGCATACATGAGAAAGGATTAAGCACCTTGTACTATGGAAGATTCAGACACGTGCTTCTAGTGAGAGTGCATTGATTGAAAACATTACACTGGTGGGATATCAATAATTTAATCTTTCAAAGGAATTCCATCCTGATGTTAATCGTTCTCCCTAGAAGGTTGCATGCTTCAATTCTGACATGTGTACTTTTCACAATTGGTTTTAAAGAACAAAATTATGTTGGGTAATGATAATGGTATAGCTATCCTTTGTGATATGATCATGACCTTAATATTATGAAAACTCATAATACTTATTATGTATCAAACCAATATATATATGGTTACAATATATATACATGTGATTAGATCAACAGAGGAAATATACTACTCATCAATGTTATATAAGTTTCCCAAAGGAAATTGTATATTCTTAGCTTTCGCAACACTCTAGTAATTTATGAAGTTTAATTGGAATTTCATGCATGAGAAGAAATATGCTTATGAGGTTAAAATTTCTTGAACCACTTAATGAAAACAACAATAATTCTATTTTTCAGAGAAATGAGACAGCTCATTGACTTGAGATGTTGGGAGCCCCAAATTACTCTCAAAAATAATTATATTTTAGAGAATCAATTCCAAACTTAAAGAAAATAATTCAACATTCAAAGATGTATTAATGCAGGTGAAGATTTAGGAAATAAAGGAGAAGGTTGGGGATATTTGTTTATAGCATAGGGACTGTGTTTTCTGGGAGAATGAGCCCGAGGGGCTACTATTTGTAAATATATGGATCTAAGAATTTTTTATTGGATTCATATTTTGTATGATCAAAGAATTTTTTGTATTTCTTTTTGTTGTTCTAAGCTTCTCATTAATTTTCATCTTTGTTCTTTCTTTATCATTATAATTTGTAGTAAGTTTGCATTTTTTTAAAGATGCCAATTTGGTACTACATCCACTATCATCTATGTCTTTATTTTTGAACCTGCAAGTTACTTAAATGAGTGTTATAAATTTGGATTCATTATTCTGCCTAGATATGGCATTTTTTCATTTGTTGGATTCATTGCTTTACATGCCCAGCAAACCCTCCTTTCTTCATTTCAATCCTGTAGTGACTTCCTTACTCATTGCCAAGATCAAGATTAAATGTTAAACTCATTTTATTGTACCTTTCATTATCAATGTTTGTGTTATGTTTGAAGAGACTCCATGCCCAATAGAAAGGCCTTTGGACTCATGTGATTTGCAGTCTTTTACTCTAGTCAACTACCATTTGATCCTAAAACCTTATCTACCATGTTTTATGGTATTTATCATTTAAATATGGCATGAAGAGATTAATGAAAAAGAGTTGTTTCTTGGTGATAGTGAGAAACCAACTATATTATATCTTATGAGGGATGTCCCTCTAATCCATGAGCCATCTTGTGGCCTAAAGTTGGTATAAAGATGTCTTCACATGGTTTCTAAGAATCCAAGAACCATGCCAGGTTACAACAGTCTTTTTGGCGCCATTGTCGGGGATGAAGGTTTGATATTTTCCCTGAGGTTTTATGAATATTAGATCTAATTATTGAAGTTGAACAAGGATCAGACACATGTCATGTGGTTATTCACCTAGTGACTCCACTATGTTTCAATTTCAAGTTTATTTGCTACAAATATAGTTGGAAGGTATGCTCCATTTTATTTGTTAGATGTTCCTAGTTTTCCTAATGTTATTCCTAGTAAAGAATACTGGGAATATTGTCTTTTGATATTTAGATAATATGATGATGATTGTACTTGGCAACACTTGATAGTTTTTCATTAGTGAATGAACTGGCTAGGAATTGTTCATAAATATTTTCTCATGAAAATGTTCATGATACCCTTGTATGGATATGCACGACAATGGTATAAATATTTACCAGCTACTTGTATAGCTTCTCTAAAATATTTTCGAAAATTTTTTCATTCTAATTGAAAAAGGTTTTATCCAATTGAACTTATTTTTGAAGACTATTGCAATAAAGAATTGAAAGAAAAGGTCCCTCAAGATAATCATGATGATAAAGGATTTAGTGATGAAGAATATTATCAAGAGGAAATGTATTACAACAGTGAAAATGAAGGATATATTTCTACAGAATTGTATGGAGAAGCATCTCTAGAAAGTTTTGATATGAATGCACTTGAAATTTCTCAATAAGATACAGTTCTTTTTCATGCCTTGAAGAATGAAAGACAAGATCCTATTGAACATAATGATGCCTATATGCTTAAGTAATATCATCATCGCCCTTTTGAAGAGAAGAAAACATCATCTTCATAAATTTCCAGTAATCGAGTCAAAGTGTCTATGTGTGAAACCTATAATGGTATCGAAGAAGATTTTAAGAATAAATTCAAATTCAAGTTTTTACCATCATGAATGGTCATATTTTATTTGTGAATATGGATAGTTTAGATTGATGTGAAGGATTCTTTGTTCAAGAAATCTTTCAGTACAAACAAGAGAATTATTTTTGTGTGATTAAATATAATGATGAAAAACAGATTCCTGCACTAATACTTTTAGAAATTTACACCATTCCAGGTCCACTCTTTGGTTTACATAAGGAGTTTAATGAAAATATTTACACAAATTAATTGCTTCCATTTGTTCATGAGAATAGACATATTAATTATCAAGTGAAAAAAAAACAATGAAATAGGTACAAGTGGAAGAATCTTGTTGCATCAATAAAGAAGAAATTGTACATCAATAATTAAGTCATTGGGATGAAAAGGAAGCAATCCTTCATAGTCTTCATGATCCTACAACATCTTGTTTGGATATTTTTGTCAGTTCAAATTTTGTAATATTACTTCACTATGAGTATGAGTCTCAGCCTTGTGCTTATTTGCATATTTATACATTGTTGTTAATTTTAATGACGAAAATTGTGTTTAGATTTTGGCCATTTAATATAATGCTTACATGGTTCCACTGAAATTTTGATTTCATCTAAGAAAATGGGTCGATCAGAACTCGATCTCATTAAGTAGGAATAAATGTACATAAATAATTCTATGAGACAAGCACTTATTTTAGAATTCCATTTCAATATAGCATTTTTGGTTTGCAGTTTGTACAGTCAGTTTTTTCAATTATGAATAAATAGTGTTTTCAAAGCAAAGGAAACAGTGTCACACCAGGCTCGAGGCATTTACAGGTTTTAGAGATTGAAATAAGTCCTTTCATATATTTTCAAAGGGGTGAAGGAACATGGTCTACAGTTCTTTGGTGCCTCACGGGGAGACAACATCCCCAATTGGAGCCTAATGTTGTAATTCATAGAACATTTCTATTAAAATTTTCTAATTTCTTGCAAAAATTACCGAAATATGCCACTTTCCAGTCACCTAAAAGTCTTGTCAATTTGTCCTTTTCCTCCACGTTAAATCAAGTTTACTAATATACCATCCTTTTTCTTTCATAGTTAAAATCCCAAAAGAAATCTTTTTCCAAAATCAAATGCCAAGTCTTTTTTCTTGTATATCAATCTCATCACTATATGGAGTCAATTTTAAACAAAAAGAATAATTATTGTTATTATTATGAGTATTTTATTTAAAGACTTAAATTAAAATAAAAAATTTACCCAAAGTTCATGTGAGTTAAAGTATCATGGGTGTTAGTTAATCCATACTCTTTATATCACGATGTTACATTTCCTTTATGTATCAAATTTCCATCCTTAATTCAAATCAAAGTTCCTTCAAACCATATGTTCATAAGATACAAACTCATTTTCAAAGAGAAATGTGTTTTCTAGATTAGGAAGCAGAGATCTTAGTTAATGGAGATCCAATGTTCTATTTGAATGTGCTCCCCCACCCAAGAGTTGAATGGAGAATAAATCAAGGAGGCTCTAAGGTCCATGTAAGTGATTTCTCAAGGGTGATATGTGTCAACCATGGGAGTGAGTGCATACCCTCCCTCAGTGGTTTTCAAAACCACAAGGGACCGCCTGGGATGACCATTGAAATAATGAGTTGTTTTTTGAAACCATCAAGGGACCCAATGGAAAAATTGATGCACCACTATTTTTTCAACCAAAAATTGTTAAGGATCATTCATTTGCAGGGTAGGTGAATTGGGTGTGAAATCTCACTGCTTCACATATTTCCTTATGTCTTCTGGGATTGTCTTGAATCAGAACACATTTCACGGTAACTATGATTTCGGTTACCTTCTCAAGACCCTCATGAATCACAACATGTTGATCACTCAGGAAAATTTCTTCTTCCTCATCAATGTGTATTTTTCCAACCTCTATGAAATCAAACTCATGAAGTTCTACAATAGTTTGTCTGGAGGATTGAATCATCTGGTCAATTTGCCCTAGGTTTATAGGTTTGATGCTTGTCGCCAGGTGGTTCAGATAGCTTACAATGTTTAGAAATCATATTCTCAAAGGATGGAGAATTTATTATAAGGAGTTTTGTTTTGAGATTTGATATTGTAGGTTGTGTAATTCCATGCATTAAAATGTGAATCTTCCTCCCTTCAACCTCCATTGGGAGGAAAGGGGATTGACATTGAAATCATGAAAACAGGCCTTTGTTCAAAATTATTGTTGATGATGTCACCTTGAATAATTCAATCACTGACCCATATAAAGGAGTTTTTCTTGAAGTCATAGATGAGTTCTTGAAACAAGGTGTTGGAAGGTGCATTGCATTCAATAGTAGGGGCACACTTCTCGCTACTAGTTTTATGGATGTAACTTGTGTTATATGGGATTTTGAAAATAGAGGAGTTGTTAAGGAACTTCATGAAAAAGATCATGATGAATCTATTACAATAATATGGTTATAAAATACCAACATATTATACAGATAAATATTTGACTTTCTGGTATGTTACTAACTGTTGAAAGATGGCATGTATCGCATTACCTTATATACTCCTATTCATCCTGCATCATCAATCCATATTTGGGCTTAGCTTCTCCCATGGATAGTGCACTAATCCTCATAGATTTCGATTCAAGCAACTAAAATGTACTTTTTTGTTTCAGTGCATTTATTTTGTACCAAACAAGTCCCTCATCCTCGAAGTATGCAATGCCCCATATTTTGACCTTAGATAGTTAGAGCATGATTTTATTCATCTTAGTAATCGATTTCTTAGTAATTGTTTGGACTTAGTTAGACTAATATAAACATTCATGATGTGTAAATTTGGACCTATTCATGCGTTGCACAATGATATTTTTATTGTTATATGTTGATAATTATGATAGTTATGAGAATTGTTCAAACATGCAAATTTAAATGTGGAATTTTGGTACATGGATTCTAGTTTAATTTATGTTGTGAATGCATAATAGATTCAATGCATAATAAAAATAAACATACATTTATTAATTGAACATCGGTACAGATATGGATCCTTATATGAAATTATGATGTATATGCATGTATATGAGTTATTGGTGAACTAACCTACAGATTGATGAGCTATGTGATAGTCAAATGAGTATATCACTAAGGTAAATTGGATGTCGTGGACATCAAGAATATAGTGTATACTATAAGTTTCACTTATTATTTAATTTATGATTTGAAATATTTCTATGATATGTGGTAAGTGTGGTGTTTGACAGGATGCACAACTTTCCCAGAGTGGTTGTTTGATGACATGACTCTAAGAATAGTAGTTTCATAGTATGGCTCAATATAGCATGTTCACCCTAGTTCTATCAGGAAGGGTGGAGGTATTGCTCACCGAGTATCCTATTAACCCTAGTTTTATTAGGAGGGTTGGAAGTATTTCCCACCATGTGTCATCCAAAACCTATAGTTGTGAGAGGGTTCTGTGAAGTCACACTCTTTTATATGTATGATGGAAACTTCTAGTTTCCTTCTAGGGAATCTTGGTCGAGATGTATGACTCTTCCTCTTATAGGTTCTATCTAGAGTTAGATCAATATACCTGAAACTCCAACTTAGTCCAGCAGAGGAAAGAATAGGAGGAAAGATGGAAGTAGATTAGGAATGAATGATGATTTGATGTTAGTTGAGAATATTTCTTGCGGATTAGATGTGTCACTCTTGTTTCCTCACTTGGTTCAAAAATAGTTATTTTTATTCCCTTTTTATATTTTAAGTGTAATGATCAATTATTGATGAATTATTGTATTTTTATTAGTTAAAATTATTGAATGATGCATTTGTTGTATGGCATGTCTTTGTGTGATCATAAAGGAACTATGCACTAGAGGCGGTGATTGTTTATCATTATCACATGCGAAGGATATGTGTCTTCTATATACACACACTTACCCTACACATGTACACTAGTATAATCAATTAATGTATTAATTATTAAACTATATTATTAACTATTTAATTGAATGGTTTAATGACTATGTAAATTATATTGCATACAAAAATATCTAGTAGCATTAAATACCTTCTTTGACTTCGATTGATGGTTGGTATGATGAATTAAATGAGCATGGTGAGTTATCATGTACATTTTGGGGAAAAATGTCAAATTGTATTTATAAGATAGCATGAGAAGAAAGACTTTGCATTTTATTTATTATTATTTTATGCAAATCATTTATATTTTATTTTTATTTTAACTCTTCCCAAAAATCTAGATAAGGGAGGTTGATGGATAATAATGAGGGTGGTTGAAGAGACTTAGGGAAGGAGGTATGGAAACTTTATAAATAGGAAGAGGAAGTGGTGATGAGAAGGAGGTTGAGAGGTTGGATAATTATTGGAAGATATAAATCTTGTGACAGTCTTCTTAGACCTTCTGTGTTTTTTTGTTCTTGGAGTCATGGGCACGGAGGGCCAAGAAGCCGAAAATTTTCTTGGAGCTAGGAAGTTGGTTTGGAGGATTTCATTGTTTCCCTCTAGGCAAGTAGAAAAAAATTTCTTGGAACCATCTTCCTACTACTAGCATGACTACATTGCAAATGGTCACGTTCAACACACTAGAGAGGAGGTATTTCACTTGGTACATTTTGACATGTTTCTATTTAAATATTTTGATCATAAAGTTAACTTCTTATTTATCTCGTCCTCTTACTTAGACTCGTATGTTTGGATTCAAATTTAGAATATTTAGCGTTGGAAAAATTGTAAAAGAGTTATGATTATGTTGTTGGTTATTCCATCTATGAAAGCATAAAATTTTGTTTACACTTAATGCATGTATTTAAATTATCAAGTATTATTGAGTGCATCATCTCATGGATAGTTGTTACACAATAAATTCTCTGATGGAAAAACAACTATTCAAGTTGTTGCTACAAATTTTAATAAGAGAAGTGCTCTAAAAGGAGAGATATTGATTATTGATGTAGAAATGAGAAAGGATTAAGAATCTCGTGCTATGCAATATTTAGTCAAATACTTCTAGTGATAGTTCAGTGATTGAAAACATGAGTCTGGTGGGATCTCAAGGCTTGAAGCTTTCAAAGGAATTCCATCATCATGCTAATTTTTTCCCTAGAAGGATGCATGCTTCAATTTCGACATTGTACTTGTCAGAATTAGTTTTAAAGAGCACAATTATGCTAGGTAATGCTAATGGTATAGTTGTGGTTGTTGATATGATCGTGACCTCAATATTAGTAATGATCATAATACTTATGATGTAGCAAATATATATATATATATATATATATATATATATATATATATATGCTTGTTATTAAATCAAAAGAGGGTATATACTACTCACCAGTGTTATATAAGTTTCCCAAATGAAAATATCTATCCTTGGCTTTCACAACACTCTTGTAATTTACAATGTATAATTGGAATTTTATGCATGGAAGAGATACGATTATGAGGTTAAACGTTATTGAATAATTAATGGCAACAACAATAATTCTATTTTTAGGAGAAACAAGACAACTCATTGACTTGAGGTTTTGGGAGCCCCAAATTACTCTCAGCAATAATTTTATTTTATAGAATAGGTTCCAAATTTCAAGGCAACAATTCATCATTCAAAGATGTATAAAAAGAAATGGAAGATTCAGAAAATAAAGAAGCATGTTAGGGAGATTTTTTATAGCATAGGGATTGTGTTTTCTGGGAGAATGAGCCTGGGGTGATACTCTTTGTAAATATATGGATCCGAGAACTTTGTATTTGATTCATATTTTGTCTAATTAGGGCCTTGTTTCTCTTTCTTTTTATCGTTTTAAGCTTCTCATTAATTTCTATTTTTGTTCTTTCTTTATCATTATAGTTTGCAGTAAGTTTACATTTTTTTAAAGATGAAAATTTGTTACTACATCCACTATCATTTATTTATTTATTTATACACGTGTAAGTTACTTAAATAAGTTTTATGATGTTGGATTCACTATTGTGCCAAGTTATGGAATTTATTCATTTGCTAGATTAATTGCTTTAGATGCTTGAAAAACACTCATTTCTTCATTTCAATCATGTAGTGACTTCCTTACCCTTTGCTAGAATCAAGATTAAATGTTATTTACCTTTTATTATCAACATTTGTTCTCTATTGGACAAGACTCCATGCTTAATAGAAAGGCCTCTGGACTGATGTGATTTGCAGTCTTTTACTCCAGTGAGCTACAATTTGATCCTAAAACCTTGTTACCCTATTTTATGGTGTTTATCATTTAAATATGGCATTGACGCAATGAGAGGCAACCCTCACGGTTCCACCCTGCTCTCACCAGGACCTTCTCATTCTCTCACAGGCCCGAAGAGTCTAAGACTCTTCCAACTCCTCTCGGGAGTTCCTGACCCACAGATGTCCCTATCTTCAGAACTCGGCACTCGCGAGTTCGCGAGTTCAGCGCTCACGATATCAGGTCTTTCGCTTCCCCGAATCCCGATGGTCAAAGGGTCAACGTCCTCGGATATCGGGGGTTTCCCTATCTTCGAGCTAACGCCACTGGTCAATGCCTCCTCATATGGCTTAACGCCCTGACGCCTGTCCTCCACTTGCACTATCGGGAAATCGCCCTTTTCGATGTCAACACTCTGTATTTCAAAACCCCAAGTGTCAAGGTGTCGATTCTCCGAGATCACGCCACCTGTATTCCACTAGTACCTGGGGTCCCACGCTGCCACATCCTCTTCGGGACTTCGTGGATCGTGGATCCACGATACAAAGTTTCTTCATGGTCGAAAACCCTGAAACACCGAACGCCGAAACCCCGAAGTCCGATGGCACCTGTCAGCATCCCATGGGGAGGTCTAACCCCTTGACACCTATCTCCCACTCATGCTATCGGGAAATCACGATTCGGGAATTTGCGTCTCTTGATGCACAAGGTCACGGTCCTTACAAAACCCCGAATCCCGACTCCTCTGGATCCTGCGCCACGTTTCCCCGCTATGATCGACGGCTCAAATCGATTCGGGAAATCACCGGTCGCGATTTCAAAGAGGTTGAACTCTTGCCTTCGGGAAACGCCGAATGTCGAACCCCGATCCTCAGGGATCCTGCATGCCACCTGTCCTCGTGACAATCGACGGCTCCCGTTAAATCGGGAAATTGCTATTCGCGATTTCAAAAGGAAATGAACCTCTTGCCTTTGCAATCGTCGAAGCCCAAACCCCGATGTGCCGACATTCGATGGCTGGTTCTCTCCTGCGCCCAAGGGTTAAACTCCTTGCAGCTTCTCCATGATCCAACGATCCCCGGGATTTCACGATTCTCCGCCGCGAATCCTGTCCGTTGATTCTTCCTCTTGGAGATCTCCCGCTCCAAAGATTCTCTCAATTCGTGCTCCTCCTGGGTCTTTTCCCAAAGTCTCACCACAGAACTATCCCTCCTAAGCTTGGTTTCTCCCACTCCTTCAATGGAAAGTTGGCGCACTCCTTGTGCTCAGCGTCCAATCACTCTCCAAGTGTTGGATCTTCAGGACTCTTGTGTGTTTCTTCTCCTCTGTGAACTCTCAACATGAGTCCCGTTGAGACGCATAAAAGCGTTGCCCTTCCTGAGCTTCCGTCCTGTAGCTTCGACCTCTATAGAAACTCAGTTCCTTTTCTCTTTCTCGAACTCGTCAACTTGATTTCTCGCCTGTGCATATGAAAACGCTATCCTTCCAGAGCTTCTGCCCTTTGAATCCTCACGGGATTCTTTGGCTCCTGCACTCCTGCAGAGTCTTCGCACGCAAAGCACTATCTGTCCTGAGCTTCCACAAACACTCAGACACCCTTGAGGGATTTTCTCTTCCTCCTACAGATGGAGAATACAATGCCTCCTGGCAGTCTTCCAGCTCAAGCCATCTATTGCTGAGTTCTCTGGGTATTCAGTAACCCAGTGAAAGTTCCCTCACTGGACTTCCTTCAGATGACGGAACTCAAAGAGTTCCTTCCTCCTGGCTATCTGCGTACTCTCTCAACGCCCTCCTGGTGGAGTGTCTTTGTCACAGAACAACCAACAGTTACGCTTTCTCCTGTGCCCTTGCACCCTTCGCTCGACGTCCTCCGGACGGAGCCCTCAGAATCCTCACAGAATTCTGGTCTTTCTGAACTCACAGCAGAGTTCTTTCCACGGTGCACGCTCAATACCCTCTTGATAGAGCTCCTACAGAACTTCTCAGTAAAGGTTCTATCCACAACAGTGTCTCAGTTACACTGCCTTGACTATTGAGGTGTTCAGCAACCCCAAAAGTCTTTCTTCTATATAAGGTGATGACTTCAGTCCTGTGCCCTCAACACATCTCCGTCTGACTCCTCACGAGTTCAGAAGTGCATCCTCCTGTGCACTGGTATTCAGAGTCTCAACACTCTGTCACGCCCTCATGACATGAAACCTCGAAGACCTCTCGAACCTGAAATCAAACACACTCCCTGCAAATGCATGATAATAGCATACAATTACAGCATAAAAGAAAACACACATACAGACATGCACATAATGACAGAAAATGCAGGAAAAACTGCTCTGTATTAATAATGGAAAATGCCTGTATATTTTACAAGGTGTTCCCGAGCTCTCCTCATCTCTTCTCTACTCTACCTTGTCTACCCAAAATGAGATCTCTCTATCTCTTTTACCTAAGGTGCTCTCAGCGCTTCCCTCCAGGATTTACCTACTCTAATTAATTACAATCAATGGTTGTCTAGTCTGCTATCCAGGGCTAGATCTCAGCCAATCTATAATAAATGCCTATCTTATCTACAGCCTGCGCAAAGGCATGGAATTCATGGCTCACCAGCCTAAGACATTTATTTACATTCAATTCAAATTCAAAATGAGGCTGTGCCTCCCTTTCAGCCCGGCATAAGTGTGCGCTGACGTGGCTGGTTGGATGGCATGGAGAGATGCTCCTGCATAAGGCATGAAGAGATTAATGACCGAGAGATGTTTCTTGGTGATAGTGGGTAGCTAGTTGTCTTATACCTTATGAGGGATCTCCCATTGTTCCAAGAGCCTTCTTGTGGTATGACGTTGGTTTAAAGGTGTCTCGGCATGGTTTCTAATCAACTAGGAACCATCTCAAGTTACAACAATACATGTGGCTTGACCACTTTTATTTTATTATTGTTTTAGGTTGTTTGGTTGTATTTTTTTCTTTCTAGGATAAATCTAAGGAATGACATGAGATATTATTATTTTATTGTAAGAGAGGTTTAGCATCACCTATATAAAGAGATGAACCTCTTAATTTTCTCTTATGGTCGAATAATTTGGAGCTCTCTCTTTCAGATTTTAATAGATATATATTTCTTGGAGCATTTATGGCATTAAGGTTTCTTTATTTGTGGAAGGATGTTGTCAGGTATTGAAGCATTTCCTACTCGGTTTTATTTTGGTGCATGAATATTAATCGTGGATTTCTTCAAGTCTTCTACTAAGATTTCAAAATTGATCCATTTGAGGAGTTACTAACTACTTGGAGGAATAATTTTAGGGTTTTTCATCATTATTCCTTGTTGATTTAGTGAGTATTTGATATCATGCCTTATTTTTCCTTGTGGTTCCTTTGTTGAAGTATCAAGTATTTTCATCAACTCATAGTTGAAACTTGATTATGACGTTGAAAGTTGTTTCCATGGGGAAACCCTTCTTGTAGACCTTGAATCCTTTCTTAATATTGACAACCCTATGTTTATGGTCCCAAAACCTAATCATTTATAGAAAATAAGACAACTCCCCCAAGGGTTTCCTCTTGTCCTCATTTACCATTTGATTCACATTGACTCCATTTCCCTAGTCGTATTTGACATTGATCTTAATATCCTTCCATCACTTATTCTAAAAACCCTAAAAATTCTAAACCCGTTTTTACTAAGGCTACTCTAAATGTCACCTTGTGCTTCATTGCTTGGTATTAGTAATACTAATAGGGAATACCGCCTTTGAGCTAGAGGAGAGCTAACCTAAATAAGAAGAGGATACATTACTGAGGTGATAGTGGTGACCCTCTTAGAGGTTTCCCTTGGATTCTACATTGTGGATTAGGGATTTAATTAACATGTACAATTTGGGCAATAAAATTTTTGGCATCATTATTGGGGACAAAGCCCATTATCTAGGAAAGAAGGAAATCTCATCTTAGTGACTCTGCCATGGAAATATGCAAGTTTTGCATTGCATTTTCACATTTTTATTTCCAATATTGGAGTACATATGTAAGAGGGTGTTTGGTTTATTCAAAAATACCTAGACACCCAAATAGGATCTCTTGGGAAAGTCTCGATTTTCATAGGACTACTTTATGAGGCTACATAACATATTTGGAACTTCATGAATTTTATAGTGGATCTAAGTGTTATTCATGAGTATATTAGGATGATATTGTTTGTCCTCACATTGAGGGGACTCATAGAACATTGGCGTCATGAAGAGTTCCCACTAGGCGTAAGTTCAATTCCATATTTCATCAAAATCTTGCGCAGTTTTTGTGGTTTTCAATAGGTTCTTGAAGAGTTCTATGAAAAATATTTCCTATTTGAACTTGGTATTCAAACAAGAAGAAGGCTCAATTAATCCTTGTTTTCCTACCAAAAAAGTGACACAAAATTTACACTTGACAGTTGACTCATGGGTACAAAGCTTGCAACTCACTAGTGGATGTTGTGGAAAATAAATACACTTAGCGAGCCTATCAAGATTCACCAAATTTGGAATAAGCGGCAGCCACTGAAGACAAAATTGTTAGTCTTGAGATATAAAGTGATGATATTGTCCGTTGTCGATGCAATTATAGACATATATAGAGTCATGTATGCAGATTCCAAGTATATTAAGAAAAACTAAAATTAATATTGGTTGATAATGTTAATACTCTCGTACTCCACTAATGCAAGGCATTTTAATGAGGGATATAATGAATTTCATAATTATATATATATATATATATATATATATATATATATATATATATATATATATATATATATATATATATATATATATATATATATATATATTGTCCTGTAGGGGTGTAGACTGATTGGCAAGTGTCATGTAAATGCAAGGAAATATGTAAATGAGGTCTTAAGTTCAATTCTCACCTTGATTTATTCATGCCCCATGCTTGCGGGTTGTTTGGATGAACCTGGAGGTTATAGTGGCAGTGGACAGGTATCAACCCCGTGTCACACGAGTATGAGAACCGCGAGTTGTCGATTCCACCGGTATATATATATATATATATATATATATATATATATATATATATATATATATA
>ML777143.1:1212376-1259479 GCA_009831015.1 Picea engelmannii
CCATTATTAGAAAAAATCAAATTTCACATAGTTATAGAGAAGGTATATAAATAAAAAACTATATATTTGGAAAGCTAATTTAGTTTCCTACATTTGATACTTGTTACACCATATTAAATTTCATTGTAAAACTAACTTGGATAATCCCTGCAGGTTAATAGATTGTTGTTTTTCCATGTTTTTTTTACCACTAAAGCTTCATGAGAGACAATCATTAGATTGCACCCACACTTAGTTACTTGTAGAGTGCATGGAAAGGAGAGAGTAGAAGAAAACAAGACAAGGGAGTAGTAGGAACGAGTCAAGTGTGGGTTGGGGGTGTTGAAGATAATGCTTAATTTATATTATTGTAATATGTAATTATTGGAAAACTATTACATTATCAACACATTTTTATTAGAGTGTTTGTAGCATAAATTAGGGTTAGTCGATGCTCACAACATAAATTAAGGTTACTCATAACTAGCCTCAAATGATTACAATTAGTTTCAGATGATTTATAGAAATTTCCATATTTGTAGAAATCTAAAGGCTATATATATGTATGTATTAGTTGTTCAATAAATATAGATAAGGAATGAGAAGGAATAATCTAAAGCATTGGGATCTTTGATGTTTTGCTTCAATCTTTGTATTGATAGTTGTGTTTTATGACTATAATTGTCTCATCATAATTCTACATTTGGTATAAGAGTAGGATATAGTAGTGGGAAATATTAAATTTGTTAGTGAAGCTTGTGCAGATTGAAGCTATTGGAAGGAGTGATAGAAATTTTAAAGAAATGACCAACAAAAAAAATGGTCTTGATATTTCCTAGCCCCAAATAACAATCCTTAAAGGTGAGAATTATGGTTTTTGGAGCATTAAAATGAAAACTTTATTTATTTCATAGTGGGATTTGGTGGAAAATAGTTATATAGAACCATCAGATGCTCCAACCATTTTTGGTTGGACCCAAATCCAAAGAGATGGATTAAGGGGAAATCGAAAAAAATACTCAAAGATCTTTTTTTCATTCAACAAGCAATGCACAATTCTATTTTTCCAAGACTTGTTGCATCAACAAAATCAAAGGAGTCATGGGATGTGCTACAACAAGAATACCAAGGGATAGGTAATGCAAAATTTGTTAAATTGCAATAACTTAGAAGAGGATTTGAAACTCTTTTCAAGCACAATTCATAATCCATGCAATAGTTTTTCACTAGAGTTATGGAAATAGTGAATCAAATTAGATCTTATGGAGAAGATTTAATAGATGAAAAAATTGTTGAAATTTTTTTAAGAAGTATTCCTACAATATTTGATATTATTGTTGTTTCTATTGAAGAGTATAAATATTTAACTCGGTTGTCTATGAATGAGCTTATGCGATCTCTTCAATCTCATGAGAAAAGGATGAATAGATCTGTTGAAAAATATTTTGAGCAAGCTTTTCATGCAAAATCCAATATTTCTAGTGATAAAAGTCGTGAATTTGAAAATTTTTCCCATGAGGAAATTTTGAGCACTCGTGGACGAGGAAGAGGAAAAGAAAGTAGAGTAGGTAGAGGTCGAGGAATAATTTTTTTGCAAATAACAAAGGAAGAGATAATGATAGTAATGATGGAGGTTAAAAATTTGGAAAATTCCAAGTCCAATGTTTTTATTAAAAAAAATTTGGCCATTATGAACATAATTGTTGGAAAAAACAAAACAAGCTAATTTTTTTAAGAAAAAGGGAGATGTGGGAACTTTGATTTTTCCTTGTGATTCAGCTAACAAGTTTCCCAAGGAGGTATGGCTTTTGGACAGTGGTTGCAACAACCACATGACCAGAAAAAAACATAGCATTGTCAAGATAAATGAATCTACAAATTATGAAGTACTCTTGGGAGATGACAAGCCAATGGAAGTTCAAGGTAAAGGAGCAATCACAGTAAATACAAAGCAAGGTCAAGTAAAACATATTAATGATGTCTTATTGTTCCTGGTTTAGCACATAATTTGTTGAGTGTGGGGCATCTTATTGAAAAGGGATATCTTATTATTTTTAATAATAATGAATGCATCATATTTGATAAAGAAAATCATAATTATATTATAGCCAAAATTAATATGTTGCAAAACATAACTTTTGCTTTCATTTTTCCTTATGAAACAAATAGAGCATTAAAAGTTGGCTATGATGATTATTCTTGGCTATGGGATATGAGGTATGAGAATCTAAATATAAGAGGCTTAAATTTACTACATAATAAGAAAATTGTAAAAGGATTTCCTCTTATTGATTATGTTGATCAATTTTGTGAAGGATGCATTCTTCAAAGGCATCATAGAGACTCATTTCCAGTCGTAAGATATTGAAGAGAAAAAAAACCATTGGATCTAGTCCATTCATATATATCTGGTCTCGTGCAAAAAATTTCACTCAAAAAAAATATGTACTTTATTATTTTTTTGGATGATTTTGGTAGAAGAACATGGGTGTATTTCATTAAAGAAAAATATAATGCCTTATTATTTTTCAACAATTTAAAGTTTTTATTGAGAAGAAAAGTGGTTATGTTTTAAAGACATTAGGTAAAAATAGAAGGGGAGAATTTACTTCTAATGAGTTTGATTATTATTGAAAAAATAATGGCATATATAGGTAATTGATAGCAGGTTATACTCACCAACAAAATGGTGTGGCCAAATGCAATAATCAAACAATTATTGAGCTGGCTAGGAGCATGTTGAAAGGTAAAAGAATTCCAAACATTTTTGGGGTTGAATTTGTAGTTACATATATTTATTTTCTTAATAGATGTCCAACAAGAAGTGTGCAAACTATGACTCTGTATTAGGCATGGAGTGGAAGGAAGCCTGACATTCTGGTTTGAAAATATTTGGTTGTATTCTTTATGCTCGTGTTCTTGTTGAAAAAAAAGGAAAAACCTAGATGACAAAAGTATGAAATGCATTTTTATTGCCTATTGTGAGGAGACAAAAGATTATATACTATGTAATACACAAACTAAAAGACTGTTTGCTAGTCGTTATGTGTTTTTTGATGAAAAATAAGAATGGGGATGCAATCAAGGAGTGAAACAAGAAATTCCAAGAATAAATATACAGGAAGATGAATCTTTTGTTTCTACAAATCCAACCAGTAGTCCATGTATTTCTCATACTAAATCCACCACATAATCTTATTCAACTTCAAGTCATGTTTCAAGTCCAATTCCTCGTCAAAGAAAGGTAAATTCCTCAAATGGAATTTATGGATATTCTAACTTTTATATAATGTATGAGATTGAAGCAAAGCCAAGATTCTTTGAAGATGCAGTAAAATAGGAAGCATGGTGCAAAGCAATGAATGAAGAGATTGCATCCATTAAAAGGAATGAAACATGGGAGCATGCGGATCCTCCTACGTAAAAAGAGGTTATCAAGGTAAAATGGGTGTACAAAACAAAGTATGCAATTGATGGATCCATACAAAATCACAAAGAAAGGTTGGTGGAAAATGTGTTTTCTCAATAGCGAGGTATAGAATATGATGAAAAATATGTTCTTGTTGTAAGATTGAATACAATAAGAATTGTTTTATCATTATTGGCATAATATAATTGGTTGGTTTATCAGTTTGATGTGAAAATAGCGTTTATGAATGGATATGAAGTTACAGAAAGTGAACATAAATTTTACAAATTGAAAAAGGCTCTTTGTGGGACAAAACAAGCTCCAAGAGAATGGTATAATGGGATAGATAATTATTTTCTAAAATAGGTATTTAACATATGTTAAAGTGAACCCAAATTACATATCAAGTCAATTGGTACAAATTATCTACTTATTGTTTTCTTATATGTAGATGACTTATAGATAATTATTTTCTAAAATAGGTATTTAACATATGTTAAAGTGAACCCAAATTACATATCAAGTCAATTGGTACAAATTATCTACTTATTGTTTTCTTATATGTAGATGACTTGGTATATACAACCTCAAGTATTTTTTTAGTGGAAGAGTTCAGACAAGCTATGATGTTTGGATTTGAAATGATTGATTTGGTTTTGATGCATTATTTTCTTGGAATAGAAGTGAGGAAAATGAATGATGGTATTTTTATTGCATAATAAAAATATGCTACATATATTATTCAAAAATGGAAAATGGAAAATTTTAAACCCATGAGCAAACCTATCAATACAAATGAAATTATTTTGTAAACGGTGGAGAAGAAAAGGTAGATGCTAAATCGTATAGTAGTTTACTAGGAAGTGTCATGTATATTATTGCAACTAGACGTGATATTATGCAAGTTGTAAGTTTAATTTATAGATTCATGCAAAGTCAAAGTAAGATTTAGTTTGGAGAAGAAAAACGAATTTTGAGGTATGTCTGTGGAACAAGCAATTTTGGCATTTGGTGTAATTCAATACATTATTTTGGGTTGGTTGGTTATACATATAGTGATTGGGTGGGCCACCAGGAAGGGTGCACCCCCTTCCTTCACCACTCAACATGAGGACATCTAGTTGTTATTGTAATCAGTCCCTTAATTTATGTTCACAAGTTAATATGTCAGTTAGTTGCTTTTGTAAACATTAATCCCTAGTGTTACTAGGTAGAGCATTGTCTAATAAAGGAAGTATGTCAATAAATTAGTTTTATAAACATCCTTCTCTAGTATTAAAATCATAGTGCTTCATATTATTAGTTTAGAGTGTATGTCTATCCGTCTTTTGTTGAGGAAGCAACTCTCGCTAGTCCGATTGGGAAGAGAGTTGCATAAATAAAGCATAAACTTATTTTGTAACTAAAAAATAAGATAGAGGAACAAGTCACCTTTCATATTAATAAAGGGCACCCCTCTCTATTGGAATAGATTGATGGTAATTTTTCTTCTACTTCGCTTCTTTCATCTTCTGTTGATTTATTTTTCTTATTTTTGTTGCATAATTCAATGTGCCCCATATGTTGTTGGTGTGCACTGTTGATCTAGGTTGTAGATCAATTGGTATTGGAGAAGAAAATATTGGATAACTTCTATGTGCAATCAAGAAGCAAATGACGAGACCATCCACAATTCTTAGGAAAAGGAAAAAAAACAAAAAAAAATAATAAATCATCTATGCAATCAATGCTCTTTGCAGAGCTTGTAGTGCACCCTTATCAGGGCCTCCAATGTCTCAGTATCTAACGTGTATAGTTTGTTAGCACTCTGCAATTTTTTTCTGGATGATAGACAAATGACAGAGGTAATTGTTTCAACCTACTTTAGAGCTGGGCGCTAGCCTACTCAACTCAGAGAGGGCTCTCTTCTGTCACTTGATATTTTTTTGATAATCAGTCACGGCTAGATTTGGTTTGTTTTGGGGGTTTTTATAAAGTTGTTGGCAAGGAAGGGGAGCGAAACATAGGGCTATGGAGTTGAAATTATGAAAGTGAATGAAAACAATGATTGGCCGATACAAATCTCAAGAGGATAAAGGCTAAATCAGGCAATGAATCTGAGTTGTAAATTGAATTTAAGTGAAGTGTAGGAAGAAGGATAAAACAAATAGCTGCATCAAAGAATTACTTAAATGAATTATGAATTAGTTAATAAGAAACACACACAATTTAAATTTCTTAAGATGAGAGCATCATAAGATGAATTCTAAGCTTTTAACTATCCAATTTAAACAAAATACAGTGCAAATGGAATTAAAGAATCACATGAAATGCATACAATGAAAGGAGACAAAACTCATATCACCACCATTAGAATCTTTTCATAGAGACTTCAAAAGCTTCTGCATATGTATTCAATTCAGCTCCAGAAAATTACAATTTAGTTCGGAAACTACAAAAAAGTTCCCTTGCACTTCTTCAAACATTAATTCATTCAGAACTTCTAGTACTTATACAATTTTATTACAATGGTTGAATTGAAATGTTTCAGCTTCTAAAACTACAATAATTTTAACTGACAGTCTCAGCATGTGAACTGATTTACAATGATTAACAAAAACGTTTCATAAACTAATGGTTGATTTCTCCGACTGTTCACCTTTTGTCTTCGCCATTTGTATTGCTTTAATATTCTATCGAACTCGCCAATCTGGTGACACCTGGAGGCTATTTGCTAGTTCCTGGAAAACTACATTTTGTCTTTCCTAGCTGCACGATCTCTTTCCATTGCAAATCAGAAGGAATCTCGTAATCCATCATTTCCTTTATCAGGATCTCTATATTTATGCAAGTAGCATAAGTCATAATTGGCAGCCTGATCTTTACAGTCTTGAACTGATTCAATATCTCAAAATTTTTGGTCAAATATTCCACCAGATTTGGTCCTTTCAGGTTTTCCACTAGGCCTTTGAATTTGGAATGATCCATCCTGCACTGGGATAGGATAGAATTGTATTCTTCTTGATCGTATAATTTCCCTTTTCCATCCCAGAATGGTGGGAATCCTTTTATAAACAATTTTTCAAATAGATCCTTGAATTCCTTTATGCTCTCCTCCATCTGTACGAATTCGTTTTGAACTGACTTGAGCAAGTTGTTCTTAGCAATGATCCTCCTAGCCCAAATGATCAGTTTAGTCCTGTCTTTGACCCCAATGGTCTAAATTTCAGTAGTGGGAATGGAATTCAACAAATTTATAGTGTTATGGGCCCACTCTAAGGTATTTTTCGCCAATTTCTCATTCACAATAGTAAATCTTCTTCGGGTGGTGATAGCCATGCTATCTTTGTCATTTATGAAATTTAGGTACACCTTGAACTTAGCATCCTCAGAAGAAATAGAGTCCCAGATTACATGTTTATCTCCCTTCAAAAGTTCTGTACCTTTCAACTTCGTCTTCAACTTGTCTACTTTGAATAGGACCTCTGACCCTAACTTATTTAAAATGACCTTTTCTTCCTATGTGTATTGTTCTACACGCCAACTTATGAATTCTGGGAAAGGGAATGAGAATTCGACGATGTAAGGGACTATGGAGGCTTGAACTTCTTCGAGGAAAGGTATTTGTTTCCCCACATTATCTAACAAATTGGATTTGGACATTAGATGGGTCAGACGGTTACTTTTGTATCAAATATATCGGAGTCTCTGTCAATTAGGGTTTATTCTTTCTGGGTGGTATCTTGTTCTATTACGGATAAAATGATAGGATTCATGGAAATGATGAAAAATACCTATGAATGAGTGGAGAATGCGTGAGTTTGGTTCATTTTTGAGCTTCAGTTCGAATGGAGTATTTGTGCCAAATTTCAAACGTTCAAATGATTTGAAAAATCATAAAATAATGACCAAGGGCCCTCCTTTTATATATGCATTCAAATATCGGGGGTGAGGAAAATCGGTTTGGGGTAGACATTTTTTCACCACAATATGCCTCTAGTGGCACCACGTGGTTGCGATTTGAAACCATGATATTTCTATCGGCTCTCTCTCAAAGGATTAAACTATGTGCTAGTTCCCCGCTCGATATGGTTTATGACCGTTGATTTGGGATGTTTGATATTTGTGGTCCATTGGGCCACATCAACTTCTGCACCTATGCCATATTTAGACCTTCTCTTCTAGGTGTGACCCTATCCTCCAAACTCTCTCCTCTCCACACTAATCTAGCCCCTTGTTAAATCCCAAGAATTGGATTCCATATTCAGTCCCTTAATTTATTTTCACAAGTCAATATGTCAGTTAGTTGTTTTTGTAAACATTAATCCCTAGTGTTATTGGGTAGAGAATTCTCTAATAAAGGAAGTATTTCATTCAATTATTTTTATAAACAACCCTCTCCGATATTAAAATCATAGAGCTTCATATTATTAGTTTAGAGTGTATGTCTATCAGTCTGTTGTTGAGGAAGCAACTCTTGCTAATTCGGTTGGGAAGAGAGTTGCATAAATAAAGAAGAAAATTCTTTTGTAACTACAAAATAAGATAGAGGAACAAGTATCCTTACATAGTAATAAAGGGCACCCCTCTCTATTGGAATAGATTGATGATACATTTTCTTCTACTTTGCTTCTTTCATCTTCTGTTGATTTTGTTTTCTTATTGTTGTTGCATAATTAAATGTGCCCCATATGTTGTTGTTTTGCACTATTGATCTAGGTTGCAGATCAATTGGTATCAGAGAAGACGATATTGGAGAACTTCTATGCATAATCAAGAATCAAATGACGAGACCATCCACAATTCTTAGGAAAAGGAAAAAATAAATAAAAATTCCAAAAATCATCTCTGCAATCAATGCTCTCCTCGGAGCTTGCAGTGCATCCTTATCAGGGCCTCTAATGCCTCAATATCTTAGGCGTATAGTGTACCTTTCTTAGGGATTCCACTGTGCCTTTACCTAGGCTCTCTAACTTGTTTTTGTAACAGTTCACCAAAGTGCATCAATGTGCCATACTCATCATCAGCTACAATGTCTTACTTGTAGTGCTCATAATCATCTCTAGTGGATGAAAACCATGCCACCATGTTGTGAACCATCAATTGAAGATTCAATATAAAATATGCATACCCTATTTCAAGAATTAGTGCTATCTCTTTAGGATTTACTTTGATTGCAGCAACGAAGACCTCTAGTACCTATGCAACTTGACACTCACTTCCAATTTCCTAAATTTGTTGCAAAAATGAATGGTGAGACTGTCAATTCATGGATTCATAGTCTCTCCACCTACTTCAATCCCTCTCTTGACATGGGCGATGACACTAAGTTATATATATCTAGTCTGCAACTTAAAGGCATTGCACAAGCCTGGTGGGACACACAACTGGAACAATTTGAATTAGTCAGTGAGCTTGATGAGACATAAGTGACAGGTAATGCACACATCACTTCATGGGATGAGTTTTTTTAGGCCTTGTGAGAATGCTTCTATCCACCTAGATACCTCCAAGACCTGCTTTCCAAATGGTTGCAACTTCAACAATTGTCCAATCAGTCCATCTAGATATACACCGACATCTTCTGCAAATTTTGCATCTAGTTACATGTTAGGAATCTAGAAGAGGTATTAATTATCAAGTTCATTTATGTTTTATTAATTCATCTATATCGTGAATTTGATTTTTTCTAGATCCCATCCTTGGACAAGGCCTTCCTATGGGCCTTGGTCATGGAACATAAGGTGGGCCCTTGCATCTAATATCCTCAATTTCTGTCTAGCTCGACCACTCGCAGTACCTCTCCATCTACATTGTTTCCACCTTCCTCATCCACTTCAAAAAATGAAATGTGTTGCACCTTTCATAAGACTAACTCCCACACCTCTGTTGATTTTCCCACACTTAAACATTTGTGCACCAATAAGAATTTAGTTTCATAAGTCACTCGACTAGAGCCCCTCGACCAACCATAAATTGTATCTCTTGATAACCCCACTGAAGTTGACTCTTCACTCATCTTGATGACATCTACAGACCCAAGTACCACTAATTTCCCCTTGTTCATGCATAACTATCAAATTAAGCATGAACTAGCCACACTCATCCTATACAATGGAAGCCAAAAGAATCTGGTGTCCCAAGAGTTAGTCTAGTGATTCCATCAGTAACATCTCCAACATTAAGGGTGCACTTATGTGCTTACCTATCCTACTATGAAACCCATCCCACCCTTTTCTAGTAAATAAATAGTTAAGCAAGTCAGTCTCCATACATACATTTCTTTGTGTTTGGTGCGCCATGTTAAGCTAGATAACCTCAGCAATTAGGCACGTCCCAAAATCATGCCTCTCCTCCATGAATTTGCATATGCTTTTAATCCACCCACTAGCCTACCCCATCCATTTCCATTGAACACACCATTGGACTCATTGTTAGCACCTCCTTGACAAATGCACCCTCATATATCCTTTCCCCATGAGAGGCTACAAAAATCAAACAACAAAATTGACCAATTGTTAGAATATGACCATATTTAACCCTCCTCCTCCCCTTGTGCCTCTCCAACATTTATTATTCCCAAAAAAGAGATTGTTGAATAGAAATTGGTCGTAACCTATTACCAGGCCATTAGCAAATCGAGAGTTAAAAAATGATATCCCTTACCCCATATTGAGGATTTGTTGGACCACTTATAGGGTGGTTCCTTCTTCACCAAGATGGATTTGATAAGAGGATATCATCAAGTGCACATGAAACCCACTCACATTTGAGAAACAACATTCCAGAGTTTTTTTTTTCTTTACGAATGGTTGTTCATGCCATTCGTAATGACCAATTCACCAACAACATTCATGAGATTAATCAATGACATCTCCTGACCTCATTTGGGTAATTTTGTATTGATTTATCTTGATGACATATTGATTTTTAGCAGGTCTTGTGAAGAACATCTTCAACATGTCTACAATGTTCTTGAATTATTGTGGGCACATAAGCTTCAAGTGAAGGAAAAGAAATCCTTCTTTGGGAAAACATCGGCCCAATATATAGGATTCATTTTGGATAGAACAGGGGTGCACCAATATCCCTCTCGAATCTAAGCTTTATCCAACTGTCAAGCACCCTCCAATGCATAGATTCTAAAGAGTTTTAAGGGAGGTATCAAATTTTACAAGAATTTTGTATCCCATTGCTCACAATTAGCTTTTCCTTTGCATTAGTTATCTAATCAAGCTAAGTTTTGGTGGGATGCAGACACTCAATGCCATATTGAGAGGTTAAATCAAGCATTAAGTTCTGCACCATGTCTCTAGTTACCAAACTTAGAGAATCCCTTTGAGATTGAGATAGATGACTCTCAATTAACCATTGGAGTCCTTCTTAAACATGGAGGTCACTCGATGGCCTATCATTTAAAGACACTGGCAATAAGAAATATTAATTAGAGAACATACGATAATAAATTATATAGTCTAGTGCAGGCAGTGAAGCAGTGGCTCCACTATATTATAGGTATAGAAGCTATTCTTCATATCGACCATCATCCCCTCCTTTTTCTTAATTCTCATAGTAAGATTTAGGAATACCGTCATTTGAAATGGGAAACATGCATTCAATGATTTCACATGGTTATTAAATACAAAAAATGAGTCACTAACAAACTAGCAGATTTGTTGAGTCAACCTCCACTTCAAGTTATTAACATATTTTAGGTGTGATGTGTAGCCTATGAAACCTGAAATGACATGTATGCCACAGACCCATTCTTCGAGGAAATTTGGACAGTGTTGCAATAGGACACAATTATTAACCAAACTCCCTTCCTAGATTACACAATCCCTGAAGGTTGAATATACAAAATGAACCAATTATATGTTACCCAATCAAAGGATTTTATTATTCTTATCAGGGAGGCACATGCCTCTTCGTGTGGAGGCCATTTTGGGACATTGAATACCATTCATAATTTTCAGTGCCACTTCTATTGGCCCACTTTTCTAAAACAAGTGGACAAATTCATTTGGGCCTACTCATTATGTTCACAAATTAATTCATCTAACCACAGACATGGTCTTTACCAGTCATTACCCATCAATTCCCATCCATGGGAATCCATTTCCATGGAATTTTTGAATTGTATACCAACCACTCTTCGCAATCATGATGTAATTTGGGTAGTAGTCTGCCATTTTTCTAAGAAGGAGCTCTTCATCCCATGCCATAAAACCACCTCTACTGCACAGATGGGCGATCTCTTCTTCTGACATGTTGGCCCCACTTCAGAATACCTAGTAGTATCATATCTGATCAAAGATATTTATTCCTCATCACTTTCTCGTGCACTCTTTGCTCATTGTTGGGTTATCATCTCTGGTTCTTGATAGAATTCCATCCCCATACTGATGGGAAAACTGAGGTGGTCAATCACACTCTAATTGATTCTCTTCGTAGTTATTTTTCAAAAAACAAGCAATGGGATTCATATCTACATATTATCCATCATAGCTACAACCGAGCCATCCATTGTTCCACTGGTTTCTTACCATTTGTGGTGTGTCTTGGTTTTCAACCCCTAGCACCCTCAGAGATGCCTTTGACTATCACTCTATTAGACTCTACACATCACCAACATGTACAAAATGTAGTATAGTGCTTCTTTCATCACATCACTTAGCACCACAGATAGGTTGCAGTTGCTTTGAAAGCTACTATAACATACCAGCCCACCCAAAGGTCAGGCAATACCACTTAAATAGGATGCAACACACCCAACCACCTGCAGGCTAGGCACGTTGCAGCCCCAAGACTCAATTCTCTGATCCAAATTCGAAAACAAAGGACTTCTCAACAATGTTAGAAGCATGCACACCACATGCATAAGACAAGATCCATGTCACATCATTAAAGAGATAAAAAAACATGCCATGCACAACAAATAACCAGCAGACACACACATTAGAATACATATCTCAGATATAATTAAATACACAGTGGAATACATTAAACAAAAAACACAGAGAGCATTTATCTTTGCAAGTAAATGTTCACCAACTAGTTGCATACCAAGGATGTTCCTCCCAACCATAGACATTGTTGTTCATTTAATATCAATAGCAGGTCACCCTCGAGCCAGGGCTATGAATCCACAAGGACGTGTCCTAGGAAAAGTCTAAATACACAGTAGTTGGCTAGGTATCTCTCTGGTTTCCCAACCTCAAAGAAATCCTAATTTCCAGCTCTCTTTCCCCCTGAGCCTCCACAACCCCAAGAAATGAACACCTTTCTCTGCCATGAAGTCCCTAAGGTTGCTCCATTTCTCTCCAGGGATCCAGTGCTACTAGTCAGGAAATATCCCTATTGGAAATTCCAAGTACTCTTAGTTGTGGAAAGTTCCATCTCAACTACCATCAAGTTCATGCACACATGCATCCATTCCCTCTAGGAATGATCAGTAAATAATTATATCCATTCAATGATGGATCTCCTCTTCCTACCATTCATTTCCATGCTCATCCCAAGAGCACATGAACTAGTAGTAGTGAGTGAAGAGAAAGAAGAACAAGTGAACCAGTGAGAAGAGGACGAACCAAGGGAAGAACGACCCCAAAACAGCCCTCAAGGGATGTTTAAATAATTACATGAAGAAAAGAGCCACATGGCCTCCCTCCTAAGAATCTCATTTAACCTCCTCTTCTCCATAAAATCAATTATGGGTAAATAAAATAATAATAACAAGACTTATCCCCACAAGCCCCCTCTCTCGTGGAATCATATCCCCCTATCTCTTTTTTCCTTGTCGGTCTTCCAGTCAACGGTGTATTTTATTAATGTATAGGAAGTGTTACATTTCCTAGGCACTTTAGCCCCTTTTCAACTTTACCAGCTCACCAGCCTAAGTCATATTTACATATCACATTATAGTTTATAAGTGTTAGAAATGGGATGTTACATCCCCCTCCCCTTATTTTTTCACTATCTTCAGTGCACAACACCATTCCAATGTTATTAACATTACAATTCCAGACCCTCTAGCCTTAGTTCACACAGGAAATCCATACCAATCTTATATACATAGGCACTCTGGCCTAAAACATGTATGCATAGGCATTCCGACACAAAACATGTATGATGATATTCAGAATTTATATTTCTGGTGGTAGTTCCGACCAACAAGATCTCCTTCCCTCTCAGCCCTGCATAAACCAAATAAATGAACCCATTTCTCTTCCATGCAGTCCCTCAAGTTGTTCCACTTCTCCTCAGCTTTAGTGCACTCAGTTAGGAAGTTTCAGAGTTGTGGGTTCCAGAACTCCAGTTGTAGCAAGTCCATTAGACTTTCTTCCTTCCATTTCTTTGTCATTTAGTTGCTCCAACATCACCTTCTTTTCTCTCATGGTATGACACTTTTATAGATCTTCAACATTCATCGTTTTCCTACAATATTTCAAATTAGCGTGCATGTCAGTTCAAAATTTGTGCATAAAATTATCATTCTTTCTCATATTGTAAGAGAAAAATTTCATAATCCAATACAATACTTATATGTGCAGTTCATGGATCTGCATCCATATGGTTGTCTCATTAACTTGGCTCATTGTTTTCCTTGATGTACCCATTGTGTTCATGACCTCAATCAAAAGATATCAAAGTCTTCTCTTCCTTGTGGTCACTCACTTTCTAGGCCCAGGCCCAGGCATCCCCTTTTCTGCTATGTAGTCCCTCAGGCAATCCATCTTGCCTGACCAAGGTTCTTTTGCACAAGAATTTTTCTAGGGACACAGGGTTCTCATGTCACAACAATATCCTTTTCCATGCTTTCCATCTTGCATATCCAACATCTCATCTATATTATACACATACAGTCATCATGAGATATCATTATAACCATTTCAAACATAAATGTCAAATCTGTTTATACAGGAAAATAAATTTTTCCAAGCATGATCTTTCTGCTCATAATGAATGCCTCTGCAGTTGTAGATATCAGTCTTCCTTATGGTCTTACATCCCTGCCATATCCAAGACCATTCTACCTACAATTTCTTCAATTTACATTCAACCAAAACAATTCGTCAGTAATTATCAAATCATAATTCCCAAAATTGTTTTATATAGGAAAAATAAAACTTCTAGACATGAGCTTCTTCTCATAACAATTTGACTCTTCCAGCGATAGGCATTGGTCTTATTTATGGGCTTACAACATTGCCATATCCTAGACCCCTTTCCTCCTACAATTTCAACATTCCTTAGCCAAACAAATTGGCAATATCTCAAGTACAAGATATATATTTTCATGCAATGATTCAAAACAAAATCACAAAGTGCTCTCAGAATTCTTTACAACTATAATTCAATTACTTCTATTAATCCAACTATCAATTGGAATGAACTCATCATTACATACATATGTATTATCAGTCACACAGAATTTTCATAATGCAATAGTTAATAAGATAACAATCAATGTGTCAATACCCATGGTCACATCTACACAATGCATCCATGCATTGACTACATAATACCACATAACTATGTCATGTATTCCACCATGATGAGTTGGAAGTATGGGCCAACGATTCAACACATCATCCACACACTTCCTACTGCTTGCCTAACTATTTGGTTACCTTCCTTTTCCACCCAAACACAACACCAAGAATATAATCCTTAAGTTCTCTTCAGCGTTGGCAAAGAGGTTGCAATCCAAACATCAGATATACAGTAGATACCATCGATCACTCACATAGTGCTATATCCCTTCCATATCCAACCATATTATGGTCTCACACATGACTAGCTCTATGGGTAGTCATTGTTATATAAAGAGTATATCCCCTTAATTAACATTTTATCTAAGCGCATTCTAGCATAAAAAACACTCACACACTCTAGTCCTTTGGCCATTACATATCAATTTAAATATTGAAAATTAACTCAAGGAATTCTTACCTCGATCCCCTTAAACATGTACGCATCAAAAAAAACTAAATGCATACCTATCTGGTTGTTACCAACCTACTTGTTGATGTCTCACCAACTGATATTTGTAGAATATCACTAACTTCCCCCTTCATCATTTTGATCACCATTCCTACCATCCTCATGGGTCTTCACCTCGATGGAAATTATAAGCAACAACAACATCCACATATTTAACCCTGTTGTATCATTTTTCCTGAATACATAATCCATCCTTTAGTCATACACAAACATTATTTCATAATAACATAATATTCTAAGTTCACCACCATGTTATATGCATATCCAAGCATGTAGATATGCAAAATTACACATCTATATGCACCAAGCATTTATTGTCGGCATGCCTACTAATGCATATGCAATTTAACTTCATTGTATGATTCATGCACTCTAGTGAATTTTTGTTTCAATTAACTTATTTATTTATCTATTTCTGTTATAGTTGGTTCTCCTTGAATTCCTTTAGATCCTTGCTTCCTTGTGTGCTACCATTCTTCTCATATGCACTATGGTTCCCTAGGTCTGAACACTTTTCCAACCACGTTCCACCTCGCCATTCTTTCCCACTTAGTATCATTCCCCAATGTGAATCCATTTTCATTCACTGCCAGTTTTGAAGTGAGAGAGCATTCTAATTCCTTGGTATTGGCATCTTGATTCCACTATGAACTTTGATATTAGAAGTGGATTTCTTTCACATTTAAGCTTTTATACAGTAGATAAGTCATATCTAACAAATCCTTCCCTAGAACTCCTATGCTTGACACATAGAGAGTATTCACACACCACCTCTTAAGCTCTTTGTTTCCTTCCACATCAATCTTGCAACTATCTACATGTCTCTACCTTCAAGGCTATGGAGCCTTACTTTTCCTTTCTATGCCCATTAATGACATTATTCACTTGCTAGCTTCATGTCCCATGTGAGGATTATTTCTTTTGTAGTACCTCATCCATGACCCTAACATATGATTATATTCTTGAATTGATCTGGTTATACCTCTAATCCTGATAAACCAACAAGAAACCATCTTGTTAGAACAATACATATCATACAAAAATTGTCAATTAAATTTACAGGTACCTTTTCATTTAAGTGATAATATTATTCTTTAATTAATATAATTTTTCCTTTTTATATGAATTAACTCTTTTTTAATCATGACTGTGTGTCAATTATTTTGTCTTCATGAGTTAATCATAGGCATGGATCGACTCATTATATCGTACTCATGCTTCTATTGTGTTCTTAGTTCAAAAACAAATCATATTTTGATCCTTTATCAATTCTCAGTATTATTCTAGTGTCAGCTCTCTGTCGAATTAAATATTTATGAGTTGCTTCCTTCAAACCATTTACATATGACCATATGCGCAAAACCACATGATTATTGATTTGAGTGTTTTCTCTTCTTTTCCCTTTGTTTCTTAATGAATACCCCCTTCTCCTAAGGCTGCGCAACCTCCCGGTCAAGGGTCTTTAATACTGAGCCGAATTGGTTCTCTGAAACCTTGATGGTTTCGTTCTGTATCTAAACACAGGCCCTTTTGGCTTTCTGGCATAGGTTTGATGGCCCCTGCGACCTTCTTCTTCGCCCTTGAAAAATTTAAGAGTTGGTGCTAGCTCCTTTTCTCTTGGCCCCTCCTTAGATGTGACCTTAGGAGGTGACCTCACGCAAACGCGCTATTGCGGCCACACTCAAAGGTGGTTTGGAACCAAACTACTTTTCATCCCACAATTCACCTCCAGCCACCACATATCCTTTTGCCAAAACTATTGTCTCGATTACAGCCCCCCCTCAACTTCGTAAAGCCTGAGCACCTCCTGTACCTGCAATGTGAGGTGACCTTTGAAATCACAATATTGACGATGCTTCTAAACGGATGACCGAGATCTACCTCTTGGGAACCAACAGTTCCAATTTACCTCTCCCAGATCGATGTTTGTGTTCATTTCGGAATTTCAAACTTCAGAATTCTCAAGTCTAAATATTTACTTCCCTTGAAATACACAGGATTCATCCATGCATCCTTTTGAATCAGATGATGAGGAATTACTTCGGCGATCTGACGATCAACGTTTTACTTCGGGTCCTTACCCGGAATCCACAGCTTCATGACACCTATTCTCTTGATCTGACAGTTCAGGTCTACTTTGGACGATCCGATAGTCGACGTTTACTTCGGGTCCTTACTTAGAATCCATAGCTTCATGCCACCTGTTCTCTTGATATGACGGTTCAAGTCTACTTCGGATGATCTGACAGTCGACGTTTACTTCGAGTCCTTACCTGGAATCCATAGCTTCATGCCACCTGTTCTCCTGATCTGATGGTTCAGGTCTACTTCAGATGATCCAACAGTCGACATTTACTTCGGGTCTCCGGCTCTCCAGGCTTCGAGATTTTCAACTCTCAACTGAAAAATCTCAGAGTAATTTCTCCAGAGTCCAATATCTATTGCCACGTAGAGAAATATTGTAAGTGGACACGTGGTCTAATCACATGAGTGGATTGTGTCTCAGCCTATCTGACATTTCAATCATATTCATTCTCAAAACTTACTGACATGTGGTGCACATCCCATGTGTCCATTTCATCCCCAGTGACGTCTGCAAGCCACGTCACTTCAAAAATTACAGGGTCCACATCACCTCCTAGTGACGTCATCGTTCCCCACCACTTTGGCTCTTTGGGATTCGATACTTCGCGATTTTCCACACTAGCACACTTCCAGTTCTCCCGAACTTTGATTTCCCAAACCGGCCAAACTATCACCATCTGTCTCCCTTATCGAACGACCCATATTAAACATGGACTTTGGGACTTCGAAAGTTACTGCTGCAAGGATCAACAACTATAATTCCTTCGGGCCTTCAAACTTAAAAAAATTCAAACTTCAACTTTTTTCCAAAACGTTTTTATCTGAAGCTCGCAATCTAGTGACGTGTGTTTCCCACAGATCAATGACTACGATTTCTTTGGGTCTTCATACTTCGGAGAACTCAAATCTCAACCTTCTATTTTCCCCAAAGTGCGCATATTTCTATCATGTGTCCTCCTAGATCAGATGACTGTAATTCACTTCGGATCTCTGGGGTCCAGAAATCTCAATTCTCAACTTCTCCTTGCTCGCCTTTTCCCAAAGTACTTTCACCAAGAGAAAATGATTGGTTGACGCGTGTCCTCCTACAGATCGATGGTCCCTGGCTACTTCTGCTCTTCAGAGGTTCGTCGCTCCAGCAATAACATGTCACATCACTTCATGCCTTTCAATTTGTGTGGGCATGCATCAGCGGTTTGGAGTAATCCTCTTTTCTCCCTGCAATTCTCTTGATGCTGACACGTAACCCCTTGGTGAAACCGTGGATTGGATTGCGAGAGCGGCTTGGGAAATTATCTCCCATGCAAGTTGGTTCCCCACAATGCCTCATGTCCGTTGATCTCTCTCTCCCATGGGATACAACGATTGTGACCTTAACCCTTTCTTCCTTTACATCAGATGACCCATTTTCACCTGTCCTCGGATCCAACAATCCCGGATCTCTCCTGATCCTATAGTGGCGATTGATCTGGAATTCGAAGGGGGACGGTCACGATCCTTTGAACCCCTTGCAACAGGTCTCTGACGTTCTATCTCCTGCGTAGATTCTGCAACTCCATTCTTCTTGAGATTTTCAACTTCACGGTCAGAGTTCGATCTCAACCTCGAGACTCTGACCAATAGACCCGGCCCATACTGGCCCGTTGTTTCAACCAGAATCTCTGATACCAAACTGTAAACCAAACTGTAACATACATGACCACCCAGAGGTTGGGCTATGCCAGTTAAACAGACTGCAACACACCCAACCACCCACAAGCTAGGCACACTGCAGTCCCAAGACTCAGTTCTTTGATCTCTAATTTGAAGACAAAGGTTTTCTCAGCAATGTTAGGAGTATGCACACCACATGCATAAGCCAAGATCCATGCCACAACATAAAAGAGATAAACATCATGCCATGCACAACAAATAACCATTAGATAGACAAATTAGAATGCATATCTCATAGATAATTAAATACACAACAAAATACATTAAAAAGAAAACATAGAGAGCACTTATCTTTGCAAGTAAATGTTCACCAACTAGGTGTAGATCAAGGATGTTCCTCCCAACCATAGACGTTGTTGTTCATTTAATCTCAATAGCAGGTCACCCCCGAGCCATGGTTATGAATCCACAAGGATGGGTCGTAGTCCAAGTCTAAATACACAGTAGTTGGCTAAGGAGCTCTTTGGTTTCCCAACCTCACAACAATACTAATTCCCATCTCTCTTTCCCCCTCAGCCTGCACAACCCAAAGAAGTGAACACCTTTCGCTGCCATGCAGTCCCTGAGGTTGTTCCATTTCTCTCTAGGGATCCAGTGCTACTAGTCAGGAAATCTCCCTATTGGAAATTCTAAGGACTCTCAGCTATGGATAGTTCCATCCGAAGTGCCATCAAGTTCATGCACGCAAGCATCCATTCCCTCCAGAAATGATCAATAAATCATTATAGCCATTCAATGATGGCTCTCCTCTTCCTTCCATTCGTTTCCATGCTCATCCCAAGATCACACGAATTAGCAGTAGTCAGTGAAGAGGAATAAGAACAATTTAACCAGTGAGAAGAGGATGAACCAAGGGAAGACCGACCCCAAAATATCCCCCAAGGGATGTTTAAATAATTACATGAATACAAGCGCAACATGGCCTCCCTTCCAAGAAGCTCATCTAACCCCCTCTTCTCCATAAAATCAATTATGGGTAAATAAAATAATAATAACAAGACTTAGCCCCTCAAGCCCCCTCTCTCGTGGAATCATATCCCCCTATTTCTTTTGTCTGTCTTGGTCTTGCATCCAACAGTGTATTTTATTAATGTATAGGAAGTGTTACATTTCCTAGGCAATCTAGCCCCTTTTCAAATTTACTGACTCACCAGCCAAAGTCATATTTACATAATACATTATAGTTTATAACGCTTAGAACTGGGATGTTACAGCTACCCAAGAATGTGCCAGACAACACCATGATAAGCAGCACACCCCCCTGTCATTCTAATCAGGAAATTGTGTCTCGATTCTCCTGGATAAAAAAATATTTGAAGGTCATGATTATAATCTTAATATGCTCAGATATGGTCCATACACATTGTTAGAATGCATTTTTGAGAATGCATGTTAGCTAGATTTTCCATCACAGTTGGGAATACATGATGTGTTAAATGTGAATAATCTAAATCTATTTGATCCTCCTCTTCTCGAGGAAGCAGTTATAGTTCAAAACCGAGTCGAAAAATCCCATATTTCCAACCTCCTCTACTTGATGATCAAATTCTAGATTCAAAAATGAGGTCCACACATCAACATCATTATATTTCCTATCTAGTCGGAAAAAAGGGCCAACTTCCCACTTAGGTGAAGTGGTTGTCTACTTAGATAGTGTAGTGTAAGTTTCCCCATTTGTTTTCAGAAGCATGAACTCTTATGGATCTAAACATGGAGGAATTGGGCCATTAGGAAGGTTTTCCCCCCTTCCTTTGCCACTTAGCATGAGGATATCTAGTTTCTATTGTAATCATTCTATTAATTTATGTTTGCAAGTCACTATTTCAGTTAGTTGTGTTTGTAAACAACACTCACCAGTGTTATTGGGTAGAGAATTTTCTAATAAACGAATTCTCTAAGTCAGTTAGTTTTATAAACATCCCTCACTATTATTAAAAGAAGGGTGATTTAGATTATTAGTTTAGAATGTATGTGTGTCAATTCATTGTTGAGGAAATAGGTCTTGTTGTTTTGGTTGGGAAAAGTGTTGCAAAAATAAAGAAACAACTTCTTTTGTAACTACAAAATAAGACAAAGAAACAATTCACCCTGCATAATAATAAAGGGCGCACCTCTCTATTGGAATAGATTGATGGTATTTTTTTTTTTACTTCTCTTCTTTCATCTTATACTAATTTTTCCATTTTTGTTCTTATTATTGTTCCATAATTCAGTGCACCCCGAGTGTTGTTGGTGCCCAGTGTTGATCTATATTGTAGATCAATTGGTATCAGAGCGTACGATCTTGGAAAAATTCTATGTGCAATCAAGAAGTAGATGATGAGACCATCCATAACTCTTGTGAAGAGGAAAAAAAAAAAACAAATCCTAAAATCATCTATGCAATCAAAGCTCTCCTCAGAGATTACAGTGCACCGTTCTCATGGCCTCCAATGTCCCATTTTCTTAGGTGTATATTACACCCTTATTAGGGATTCCAGTGCACCCTTATATCGACTCTCCAACCTCTTTATGCATTGATTCACCACAACACATCAGTGCGCCATACTCGACATTAGTTACAATGTCTGACTTGTAGTGCTCATAATCCTCTCTAGTGGATGAAAATCATGCCACCGTGTCGCAAACCATCGGCTGAAGATTCAATATCAAATATTTCTACCCTACTTCAAGATTTAGTTCTAACTCTTTAGGAGTTACTTCAATTGCGGTAGCAAAGACCTCAAGTCCTATGCAACTTGGCACCCACCTCAAATTGCCTAAAATTGCTGGGAAAATGAATGTCGATAGTGTCAATTCCTAGATTCGCAACCTATCCACCTACTTCAATACCTCTCCTAAGATGAGTGAGGACACTAAGTTGCAAATAGCCAGTATGCAACTTGAAGGCATTTCACAAAACTCATGGGATGCACAACTAGAACAATGGGAATTAGTTGCTGAGCTTGGTGAAACAACAACAACAGGTAATGTATCCATCACTTCATGGGATGAGTTATATCGGGCCTTGTGAGAGCACTTTTATCCACATGGATACCTCTAGAACATCCTTTCCAAATGGTTGCATCTTCAGAAATTGTCCAATCAGTCCGTCGAGACATACATCGACATCTTTTGCAAATTGCACATCCAACTACATGTCAGTGATCCATAAGAGGTATTAATTATCAAGTTAAATTATGCTTTAATAATTCATCTATGTCATGAAGTTGATTTGTTCGAGAGTCCATCTGTTGGAGCCGCCTTTGTTTTTAACCCGTCACAATTTTCATTTCGATGCTTAAAATCTAAAGATGGTTTTCTTTTTTCCTCCGAGAGATCGATGATCTCTAAGAGCTTGATCACGCAAGCATCTATAGTTTTTCTATTCTCGAAGCAAGTCCTCCATTTCATAAGAATGTTCCCTCTTTTTTCTCTACTTCGGAATCTCGCAGATCAGATACTATAATTCATCAATTCACACGTCCCGAGTCGTGAAATGGTGAAGTCGTTTAAAATTTTCACTCAAAGCGATAACCAGGGTAAAATATTTCAACTCATGATTAGACGTCGTCGGGGTTTCGTGCCTCGGCATTCACCAAACCAAAATTTTTACTTTTACAACCCTGAGGGCCGAGGACACGAGTTCTTGTCTTGATAACCCAGGTCAAGGATTAAAGGCAAAAAGATAATCATGGTAAAAGTTGTTCTCGGCATTTCGTCACTCGACACTATCTTTTTCAAAAGTTACAATATCTAAAACTCGACCCACGAAGTCACGATGTAATTATAACATGATTAATCAATCACTTAATCCAAGATTATCTTCCCCTTAATTAAACCTTGTTATCGCGATCTCGCAGTTTCGCAACTAGGCATATAAATCCCCTAGAAACTTATCCTCAAAGTTCCGAGTTGCAACATGGCGAATAAAATGATTATAAAATAAATCAAGCCCCAAATCGTGATTACCTTTAATTAAACCAAATTCGGTCCCCGCGGTCTCGGGAGTTGGAGGCCCAAGATGTTAATAGAAAATCCATGATATAACGAATAGCGAGAAATTGATAAATGTTGGCGGGATTGGATTAATTAAGCTGAATCAAGACACGTCCCGCATTTCGAGGTTTGCACAATTCTCGAGGAATCCTTTCCACTCCATACACCAACTGAATTTTAAACCGCCAAAATTTATGACATTAATGGGGAAATAGGGTAAATCTATGTGCAAGATCGGATTTTTACGGCATAAATTTATTTCTAATTTTGAATTGACAGGTCTATTTTGAAAGGTACTGAGTTTTCAAATACATGTAAGAGTTTCATTGCATTATAACGAACGTATTTTCATAGCGCACAGAGCTCATCACTTCTGAGTAAAATGACTTCTGTATGTATACGCAGTTCTATCGCAGAAGAGCTAAAATGCAAGTTTCAGCCATGGCTCTGCGGAAAGTGACTAAGGAAAATGTTGAGGTTTCGGGACAAGGTTCAGATAATGTCTCCGATACTTCACCCCGAATTATCGACTCAATTCCTAACTGGTCATATGTTTCAGACATGCTGCAATCAGAATTGGTGGACTATTCCGACGACTCCGACGACAACGAAAGGGATGATATGACTACCAAATACAAAATAGTCGTCCAATCCGGAATGCACAGGGTAGCAGCCAGGCCACGGTTGCTTCCATATTATGACATGTTCCGATGGGCATTGGATCACGTCGACATACCGACGAGGACTATCATGGACGAACAGAGAGTCACCGTCGGGACCTTTAGGCAAGAGCATCTGCAAACTATGTATAAGCTACCCGCGACGTCCGACTACTCATATGGCTCTGAGTTCTTGGAAGAATTAAAAGAGAAGGAATGTGTGCAGTACGATAAGACCATGTCCAGTTTGATAAAGGACTGGGTTTCAAACACTGGAAAGTTTAGAGCTGACTCCAACGACATTTATTCAATCGCTTCGTTAGAACCACATTATAGATATGTGGCCATGATGACCTACCGGTTATATCGTAGAGAAGACACGGCGCATTTTTTCCTTGTGTGGGTGCCTCTTATCTTTCGGGTCACAGAAGGTTGTTCTTTTGATTGGGCAAAGATGCTTTCAGATAGCTTGGCCAATCGGGTCACAGAGTATCGGGAGCAGAAGGAAGGTGGTAGGTCGTCCTCATTCTTCATGTCCGCATATCTTATGGACGCAATTTTTTCCATGACACCTTTCCCATTAATGAGATGGGGTTGGACTCTAGCCGAGGACAAACCCATACATGTATATCATGAAAAGCTATGGGAAAACAAAGCTGAAAATTTCGCGTATGAAATTTTTAATTGGGTGATGGTGCCCTTGCATGTTGCCATTTTTGGTCGCCCGCCACCCCGCATCTCAGACAACATAGAAACAAACCTGAGAAGCATAGAATACTAGTACATGGAGGCGGAATTCCCATACCTCAGGGTTTTCGGGGCTTCTATTCCCCCCCATGCACTGCCATTGTTCATCCCTAACAAGTTGGCTTGTCGCGAGGTCGCTCGGCAGATGGTAATCAGTGGTGTAAGTAAAGAGATAAAAGGGTACTCAAAGAAGGTTTGGCCATCTTTTCCCATTCGTTTGAATTCTTATTCTTTATTAGATTTCGGGCATGCCAAAGCCGAGGCTGCTGCCCTGGAAGACCTAAATTTGGTCTCCATCGAGTACAAGAAGCACGATCCACAGAGGGGCATGAGAAATCATTTGGCTAATTGCGGGCTCAAAAGATTTGAGCATGAGAATTCACCCTCGGACGACATTTTCCGAGGAGCAAGGTCCTATGAGGAAATTCTAGCCCGAATTCAATCCTTGGCTCCTGAGGATAGAGCCACGGTATTGAAATTCCAGGAACACTGATGCAGTTGTCTCCCCACTGTATTGTGAGGTAAAGGTCCAGGTATATCAGAGACGAAGTAGAGGGATGATGAAGGTTCTAAAGATGCCACTCCTGAATCGGGAAAACACCAGGATGAGGAGGAACAAACAAAGAATCTCGAAGCAGAGGTAAAGACTCCGGACACGTCAAATAAACAGAAGCCGGAGACTGAGACAAAGACTCCAGAACTGCCAAAGAAGTAGAACCCGGTCGACACCCCAGGAAAATCTGCGAAACAAATCGGGGAACCCATCACTTCTATCACCCCCTTGCAGTCGACGTAGGGGAAAATCGAAGAAGGATGGATATTCAATGAGGAGCTGAGGCCCATAAGAGAGAAAGAACTCCCTCCATATGAGTTTTTCTTTGATAAAAAGAGAAAAGAGGTAGTAAAAAGGGAATTCTACCAAGAGGGAGAGTCGACTGCTAAAAAGTACAAAGTTATGACCGACGAAAAAAATAAAAAGAATGAGCAATTCGCCACTGAAATCGCAGGAATGCTAGGAGCGTATGCATCGGCGAATCAATTTTCGGTCGGACTTTTAAAGAACAAACTCAAAAGAAAAAATCGCCTAATCAGGACTCTTGAAGCCAGATTGGCCTTGGCCACGCAAAATGATAAAGGTCAAGTGAGTGTGGAGATAGAGCAGGCCCGATTGGCTAATAAAAAGGAAATAGAGGTGCTCAAAACCAAGCTTGAGCAAGCACAGCTAGTGGTCTGAGACGGTCAGATACAGGCGGCCCAACAAAGGAACTTGATTGAAGAGCTGCGGACTTGGGTAGAGATCGTCGAAAGCAGGATGATCAACGTTGAGATGTTCAAATCCCAGGCAATCAAAATCCGGAGAAGAATCTCTTCGGCTCAACAGAATTTTCTCGCCAATATGGGAGAGATCCGAGAAAACTGTCTGTTGGTAAACCAGGTTTTTGAGAACCTAGCTTCCAGAGAAAGGGATGCGGGAGCAACTCGAGTCGCCTTCCAGGAGGTGGTGATAGCCACGAATAACAGAGTTTTCGCAGGTTCTCATAGGCTCACCATCTCATAACAAACTAGGGGAAATATTTTGTTAAAGGAATGGGAGCATAACATCACCGAGGGCAAGGAACAAGCCCTGAAGATAACCCATTCCTTGTAGGAGGATTTAAGTTTTATAGACGGCGAGGTACTGGGCATCGACAATGAAGGTGACGCCGAGACGTTGATACCGATGAATGTGGAACAAATCTCACTTGATCTGAAAGAAAAGGAAGAGAGAGATTCAACCGATATCTCTCAGATGACCGTGGTGGACATAGTCCAAGTTGATAGGTGCATGATCAAACCCAATGAAAAACTGTGTGCCATCGACATCATCGATGGACAGATGGAGGAAAGGCTGCAGCAGTTAGCCCGAGAAAGTTACTTCTTCGAGGACAGTTGCCAAGCTAAACCATCGCGATTAATATCTCAGCTTGTGGATAGATGTATCGCCTGCACAGAGTCTGTGCGACGACAAACACCTGGCGCCAAGTGAAGACAGAGTAGACGAAATGGAACGATTGCTCTTTTCTAGGTCATAACCAAAATTTCGCGACTATTGAGATTCTACCTGCTTTGTAAAAATTGTATAAATATATCCCAGAAAGAAAGAAAGGGGGCTGGACCTTTTTGAGTCGTTTGTAATAGAGTTTTTACATTATGAGTTAATACAAGCAGATCTAGAGATTCTCAATTCCGTCACTTCTGTATTACAAGTTTGCTTCCTTGTATCTCATTTTTTCATTTCAATTCATATTCATAATTGATGTGCTTTGTTATACTTTAGTACAACCACTACTATAACGAATGAATTTGGGTTTTCTGTAATTGTTTATTGTCTTTCCTCTGCACCAGCTATCAGTGGGTGTAAGACCAATCTGCATTTTTATAATTCTATATATATTCTTTGTTACATCAGTTATTTCCTTACTAATTTCCTCTTCTGTTATATGTGAGATTTCTCTTTGACAGGAACCTTGCATTATATACAGCTAAATGTTTTTCTCCGACTCCATACTTTTTATTAAAATATAATACAGTTACGGGAACGAGCCTTAGATTTGCATCCACTTTCTGTTTCGGCAATCGTAAGTTCTCTTTATACGACCAACTGAGACAACACTAAATCGCTTTTAAAGTCTTTCCTACCTTTACTGTTCCCCCATGACAGTTCCTATACCAACTCAACCTAACGTTGAACCCGGACTATCGAATCAAATGCACATTGCCTTAAATCTCTTTGACATCATTCTTAAGAAGGCAACTAACCGGGCCGAACTTGAACAATCATGGACAGCCATTGAACGAGACATAACTACCCAGGAACAGTTGGAAGCTAGACAGTGCCAATGTAGGAATCTTCCCTAGTTTCCCTTACCGAAGGTTTACTCTTCCCTCTTCCACACCTATTACCCACTTTTGGATGCCTTGACACTGTACTTTTAAGCCTTAAGTACACACTCAGGAACAACATCTTTCTGGCGCCGTTGTCGGGGACCGAAGTTACGAAATCTTTTTCCCTGGGAAAACGACATTTGTTTTTCATTGAAGTGTTACCCTTTGATAGTGAAAAAAGAGTACACACCTTCTAAGGCTTCTTATATTTCACTTGGCGACTCCACGAACAATAAACTGGCATTCAGTCGAAGGAATACCAAACAAAACCCTCATGGCACGCAGATTACGCCCGTTAGCGATCCCGAAAAAATTCTAAATATGAGAGGTTCTTTTAAGCCAACCGTTGCAGTTTACCAACTTGAAACCACATCACTAAAGGCTGAGAGTCCTTCCAAATCCCCAATTTCACTCAGTCCTCATTTTGACGTTAAAGATTCAACACCCGTCTGCTCCGAAATTAGGAGTGAGATTCATCCGACAATCCCCTTAGCATACAAGGGAAAGGGCCCTCTAGGAGGTTCGTTGGCTCTTAAAATACCATCTTTTCTTCATTTGAATTTCCCGACTTCACCAAATTCTAAAGAGTGTGTTACACATTCGTTTCTCACACCCGTCGGTTTTCCCGATTCCGTCTCTTGCAAATCCGAGGAACCAAGTCCTCACGTTCCTTATCCTTCCTCACCAGACTTTCCTCTTCACGAAGAAAATAAATAATCCCTTTTAATTTTCAAAAATCCCCTTTACAACTTTCCACAAAGAATAATGGCAGCCACCGGAGGAGGAGGTGGAGGGTTTATAGGAGGAGAAGGGGGGGGAGTCCCACTAGGAGGAGGTGGAGGTGTCCCTCTAGGAGGAGGTGGAGGTCAAGGGCCTGCCCCACCTCCTAGATTTTTCATGAAAGTCGCAACCAGATATGCTCCATTAGTATTGCCCGTCCCCCTACACGATCTTCCAGAAAATTACATAAAAATTTTACCAAAATTCACCGGGGAGGGAGATTTGACCGCTGTTGAACATATTAATTTCTTCGACCAATTCACAGATATCTTCGGTATCGAGCACGAGGATGTATATTTGAGACTCCTTGTCCAAAATTTTGAAGGTCAGGTTCGAACTTGGTTTCGGAGCCTACCCACAGCCTCTATCCTATCATATGACGCTTTTGAAGATGCTTTCCTCAGACAATGGGGAGAGCGAAAAGACCATCTCTATTATCTAACCGAATTTGGGTCTTTGAAGAGAAAGAACTCAGAAATAGTCATGGAATTCATCCAGATATTTAACAAACTGTACAATAAAATCCCAGCTAAAGTCAAACCATCTCAACCTGCGGCCAAAGTGACTTTCGCCGGAGCTTTCGAGCCAAATTTCGCACTACTTCTGCGAGAGCGAAGGGGAACCACCTTAAACTGTATGCAGGACGATGCGGTAGAGATAGAATCTAATATGATGGCTTTGGGTAAACTTAAGGCTAGAGTAGACACTGGAAACTGAGAGACCAAGTGCTTTAGAGAACAAGTTGGCCCTTCAGGGTCCAATAGATCCTCAGACGATAGGGTGGATGATATGGCTAGAGTGATTAAGGAGATGTCAAATAAAATAGCCCGAATGGAACTCGAACATGCCAAGGCTGACTCTTAACCCAAAAAATATTTCAAGAGAAATCAAAACCCTCCTAATCAACAAAGACAAATAAAAAAGGAAGATCAAAAAATACAAGCCCCCTTAAAGAATGAAAATTTTATAGGAGCTAACGATTTTCAAGACTTCGAGGATTCGGATAATGATGTCACGAACTTCGGTGATGACTGTAGTCAACCATATCTGACTCGTGAAGACTACGAAAAGTCTCTAAATACGTTGAAGCCATCAAATGAGAGTGAGGAGGGTGATCACACCGAGATCTGTGATTCTCAATCAGAAACTGAGATAATGATGGCTGAGTTTCAACCGAGGTACAACCTGAGATCTAAGAGTAAGCCCACCTCAACGAATCAACCCAAGAAAATCCTTCAAAGAGGTCAAGCTTATGAGCCTCCTTTAGACCAAACCTTATCACCCAACAACAAAACTAGAAGAGTAAGCACTCAAGAGTCCGAGGTGGAAAAAGTTGAAGCTAAAACACAGGAGACCAAACCAGTAAATAAAACCACGTCTTCGACTGGGACCATGAATGATAAAGTTGGGCAGACAAATATGTCAGAAAAGAAGAATTCAGAAGTCTCAACCAGAGAAACAGGCAAGGTGAGCAGAGCTTTCAGTTTTGAAAACGAGTTAAACAAAATAATGATACCAATCCCTTTGGTGGAATTAGTGAAAGACCCTGTTTATCGCAAAAAAATTACCGAAATGATAGGTGTCTCTGAACTAGAAAGCCAGTCCGATGTTATAAACTTGGAAGATGATAGACCTAACATCACTTTTGGTCCCCATTTTGAAGGGTCCAAAGACAACATCGTTCCCTTTTATATCACTCTAAATGTATATGATCAGTTGCTACATAATTGTATGTTGGACTTCGGAGCGTCCCATAATGTTGTGCCCAAGATTATAATGGAGAAGTTGGGCCTCTAGATCACAAGACCTTATGGAAATCTGTACTCTTTTGATTCGAGAAAGGTTAAATGCATGGGAATGATAAAAGATCCGGTAGTTACCCTGGCGCAGGTCCCGGTTAAGAGTATCCTGATGGATGTGGTTATCGCAGATATTCCCCCTAAGTATGGCATGCTGTTATCTAGGTCATGGGGAGCCAATTTGGGGGGTTCTCTTCAGTTAGACATGACTTATGCCACGATCCCTGTGTTCGGTCGTCAGTTCACTCGTTTATACATAGAAACAAGATTAGCATACACGGTCAGTGACCCTCAAAACCCACACAACTTCCCTATTTACATTGCAGACCAGGATCTAGGAAATTTCATCTTGTCTTTTGATGATGGTCTGGATGGTTGCCCAGAGGAAATCGATACAAAGAAAGAAGAGTCAAACCTCATGACAGAAGAGTTGTGTAGTATTGTTGTCTGGAAAATTTACTTTGACGATGCCTTATCTTCTGAAGGGGCAGGTGTTGGAGTGTTGTTAGTGGCACCTGAAGGTAAGTTCATTGTTCCTTTCTCTTATCGTTTGCAGTGGGACATAGATTACACTAATAACGTATGCGAATATGAAGCATTGATCTTAGGATTAGAGGCTTCCAAAAAGCTAAATATATGAAACTTGGAGGTATATGGTGATGCTGAATTAATAGTCAAACAAGTAAACCGACAGTACCTAGCCAAGCATCCCAGACTAAGAACGTATAGAAATTGTGCTTGGGATCTCATGGAAATTTTTTTCTCATCCGTAAATATCCATTTTATCCCTCGTGTAGAGAATCTACATGCTGATGCATTGGCTAAGGCAGCTTCAACCTTCTCTCCCCCCACGACTTTTAAACTGAAATATCACATTGAAATCAGATACAAACCCTCCATACCAGACAATATCCAACACTGGCAAGTCTTTGAAGATGACGGACAAATCAAGAAATTCCTTACAGCAGTAGGCGAATTCTCTGAAATTCATGTTGACCAAGAAAATCAAAATGACTCAATGTGGATCATGCAAGAAGGGGAAGACCCTGAAACCTTCCGAGAAAAAATTGTGGATCACTGTGTGCTGAACCTTAAAAGTAATCAGATTCCGAAAGGCTTAATTCCTTTAGAAAGACTTTTTTATCAAAATGACATACCTGTGAAATCTACTTTGCAGCCCCAACCAGAAGAAGTGGAGGACTGTGATATAGAAACTGAAAAAGAATCCAGGGTAGTAAGGATATCCAATTTCCTCCCTCCCAAAGTAAAGGTCAAGTATAGATACTTACTCAGACAGTATAAAGATGTTTTCGCTTGGTCCTATGATGAATTGAAAATGTATGACACTTCCATTATTGATCACAAGATACCGTTGAAGCCTGGGGTCAAACCGTTTAGGCAAAAGCTTAGGCAAATTAACCCCATTATGTTACCTGTGATAGAAAAGGAAGTTAAAAAACTCTTGGACGTGAAAATAATCGTACCTCTGAGATATTCGGACTGGGTAGCTAACCTAGTCCTAGTCAGGAAAAAGAACAGGGAAATCAGACTGTGTGTGGATTTCCAGAACTTAAACAAGTCGTCTCTCAAAGATAATTACCCGCTGCCCAAGATGGACCATGTACTAGAGAAAGTAGTTGGATCAAACCGAATGTCTATGATAGATGGGTTCTCTGGTTATAACCAAATCCCGATGAATGAACAAGGCAGGGAAAATACCGCTTTCACCACACCATGGGGTACATTTATGTATGACAAAATGTCGTTTGGTTTGATGAATGTAGGGGCTACATTCTAGCGCACTATGGACATCGCTTTCGTGGGAGAAAGAGACAAGTTCGTAGTCATCTACCTGGATGATTTGACGGTTTTCTCTAAAACCGATTTTGATCCATCTAAAACAGACTTTCGAAAAATGCCGCAGGTTTGGTCTGTCTTTGAACCCAAAGAAATCACATTTCGCTATGCAGGAAGGTAAGCTTCTGGGTCATATCGTATCTAGGGATGGGATCAAGATTTATCCTAAGAGGATTGAAGCAATAGAAACTATAAATATTCCTAGAAACATAAAGGAGATTCAATCTTTCTTAGGAACAATAAATTTTTTATGAAGGTTTATCCCCAATTTTGTTGAGATTGTCAAATTGATCACAGGAATGTTGAAGAAGGATAGCAGAGTAAATTGGACGACCGAGGCTAGAGCATCATTTGCGCATATTAAAAAAGTCATTTGCGAGGCACCGGTGTTAGCAAGCCCGGATTATCTGAAAGATTTTCTTATCTTCTCGTTTGCTTCTGAACATACTATCGCCGCGGTGCTCCTACAAAAGGATGACGAAGGGTTCGAACGACCGATCGTGTTTTTTAGCAAGAGCCTCAGAAATGCAAAACTGAAGTATGACATAATAGAAAAGCAGGCGTGCGCCATGGTAAAAGCACTAAAGGTGTTCAGAACTTACGTACTACATTAAAAAATTATCATGTACGTGCCTACCAGTTCTGTGAAAGATATCCTGGTACAGCCAGAAATTGATGGAAAGAGAGGGCGATGGCTTGCTAAAATCCAAGAATTCGATTTGGAAGTTAAACTGACCAAATTGATAAAAGGGCAGGGCCTAGCCAGACTCTTAGCTGAATCAAATCTCAGGGCTCTTGATATCAATTGCTTGCAGGGAAGCGGCGAAGACACAGACCTAAATGAACCAGATGAAGAAACGAGTCCCAACCAGATCGAAGAGAAGTTCTTATCGTCGGGATGGTATAGAGACATAGTGTTTTTCTCGCTGAACCCAAGATGTCCAGACGAACTATCACCGTCTAAATGCAGAACCTTAAAACTCCATGCAGTTAAATATTGTATATCCGAAAGCTAGCTATATTGGAAGGATACACTCGAGTTCCTGCTAGTCTGTTTAGTAGAATCAGAAACCCAGCGGGTTATAGATGAATTTCATGAGGGAGTTTGTGGGGGGCATCACGCATGGAGAGCTACAGCCTACAAAATCTTAAGGGTGGGATATTACTGGCCGAAACTCTTTTCGGACGTCAATGCCAAAGTGCGTGCCTGCAACCCTTGTCAAATATTTGCTGGTAAACAGAAACTTCCTGCACTGCCACTCGTTCCAGTCAAAGCTGAAGCTCCATTTCAACAATGGGGTCTAGACTTTATAGGGGAGATTAATCCCCATTCCAGTGCTCAACATAAGTGGATCTTAACAGCTACAGATTATTTTACTAAGTGGGTGGAAGCCATTCCAACCAAAAGGGCAACAGACTCGATGGTGATCAATTTCTTGGAGGACAATATTTTGTCAAGATTCGGTTGTCCCTGAAAGATAGTTACCGACAATGCCCAGGAATTTAAATCTATGGCTATGATCAGCTTCTGTCGAAGTATAATATCGTTCTCGGCCATTCCACTGCATATTACCCCCAGGGGAACAGATTGGCTGAATTATCTAACAAGATCTTGGTGAACATAATCAAGAAAGTACTGGATGAAAATAAAAGGTCTTGGCATGTGCACTTGAAATACGCATTATGGGCAAACCACATCAGCACTAAAAGGTCTATCGGCATTTCTCCTTTTCAAATGGTCTATGGGGCAGATGCGGTCCTACCTATAAACCTAGCGCTCCCAGTGATGAAGTTATGGCAGGATCAAAACGAAGAACCCAATCACATAACCAGGAGGATTAACCAGCTGATTGAGGTTCAGCAGCATAGAGCTGAAGTTGATGAAAAGATGCAGAAGTACTAAGATGATATGAAAGCATTGTTCGATATTAAGGCAAAGGACAGGGAATTCCTTCCAGGTGACTTAGTGCTAAGATGGGATGCAAGAAAAGAGGAAGCCGCGAAGCATGGTAAATTTGACCACCTCTGGTATGGACCATTTAGGGTCTCGGATCCGGAAGGGAAAAACTCCTTCCTTCTGGAAAATATAGACGGAGAAGTCCTCAGCGCCCCTGTCAATGGGCAGTATCTAAAGCATTACATGACGTAACAATCACCGTAAAAAAAAAAAAAAAAATTAAATAAAAATAAAAATAAAATTCATAAATAAATAAATTTCATTATATGTGTTTTGTACATACATATATTTTCATTTAAACATTTTCTTTTGATTCTCGATTTTTGTTCATAAACTCTCGACACATTTCCAATAAGACTCGTATTTGTTTTTTCAGGAGCCTAGTTCTATACTAAAACTAGAGGGAAAGTAATTTACAAGTCGGTGTCAGAAATGGATCGGCATAGAACAGGTGATACCTAAAATAGTTTCATATTGCGCAAAGAAATTGAAATGAAAAGGTAAAAAGGAACTTTCTCAAAAACATATGTTATGAAAGACTGTTAAAGGAAACCAAGGTAGTGTCATTCAAACTACAATATAGGCTAAGATGTTAGATAATAGGATTGTTTCTTGGCTCGATAATTTTTTGTTGATACACTAAAATCTAAAAACGGCCAGTCAAAATGAGCTATCCCCAAAGATATCTACAAGAGTCAGTCTCGAACTGTTTTGACCTTCTGTATTTTCAGTCAATGAATCGCTACCTTGTATCCTGTCTATCTTCAGGTCTAACTTTTAGCAAGTCACCATCTTCCTGAGTCATTATGAAGGGATAAAAGTTTTTCGTTTTAAACCTCGTGAGTTTCGAAACAGATCTTGATAGGAAAGTGAGTCTTCACAACTACTTGATCTCCTGCTAAGCGAAGGTACATTTAGAGCGATCCTAACTCTCCTAGGTTTTTCAACGGTATCGGAGGATTAAAGCTTGCTCAAATAGGATGCCCTTAAAAAGTTATTTTCCTTTTTCTCCCTAAGAACGAAGATGTTGTGAAGGTTAAGGGAAGGTTGGTACCTAGTAACCAAAGTAAGTTGACAGATATCTAATGCTAAATATTACACAGATATCATCCCTGATAGAAATTGATTGCCCCCATATTCGCGCTCAAAAAGTAAATTATAAGACAGGTGGTAAAAGGAAATTCAGAAATGATTGCCCCCACCTAGTCCAAAAGACGATGAAAGGAAATTCAGAAATGATTGCCCTCGTCTTAGCATTTAAATGCATAAATATATTCCGAAGTGGTGAAAGGAAATTCAGTAAAAGGGGCCAGATAACTTCACCGGGGTACTGAACAAGCTCGCTGGCAGTGAAGCAATGCCTGAGATATATGTAAGGTTGTTATACATGAATATCACTCTACTCTGGTAACCAATGCTTCCTAAAAACCTGATCCTCATCCCAAATTCAGACGGGACTTCTTGATTAAAAAAAATATAATCTCATTCTTTTGATGCAAGCTGAGAGCCACAAGATTTGTTGGGTCTCCTAGGGTCGTTTCGACTGTCTTAAAACATACCTAAAGTTAGTAGTGGGAAAGGGAAAATTGTGAAAGGGACTACAGCTGTGTTTGAAAAGAGTATCTGATTTTGAAAAAACTTCTCAAGGTAAAGAACAGAGTCTTTTCCCCCTTTCGATCCTCTTTCCTTGAAACTTTTCCGCCTGATTGAGTTTTCGACTCCATTTACCCAATATTGGCACATGGTCTACTGTTCTTCCCACCTCACAAGAAGGAGGGATCCCTAGTTGGAGCCTATGTTGGAGCCACCTTTGTTTTTAACCCGTCACAATTTTCATTTCGATTCTTAAAATCTAAAGATGTTTTTTTTTTTTTCCTCCGAGAGATCGATGATCTCTAAGAGCTTGATCATGCAAGCAGTTATAGTTTTTCTACTCTCGAAGAAACTCTTGCATTTTGTAAGAATGTTCCCTCTTTTTTCTCTACTTCAGAATCTCATAGATCGGATGTTATAATTCATCAATTCACACGTCCCGAGTCACGAAATGGCGAAGTCGTTTAAAATTTTCACTCAAAGCGGTAACCAAGGTAAAATCTTTCAACTCATGATTAGACGTCATCGGGGTTTCACGCCTCGGCGTTCGCCAAACAAAATTTTTTACTTTTACAGCCCCGAGGGTCGGGGAAACGAGTTCTTGTCTTGATAACCCAGGTTAAGGATTAAAGGCAAAAAGATAACCGTGGTAAAAGTTGTTCTCAGCATTTCGTCACTCGGCACTATCGTTTTCAAAAGTTACAGTCTCTGAACCCCGACCCACGAAGTCACGATGTAATTATAACATGATTAATCAATCACTTAATCCAATATTATCTTCCCCTTAATTAAACCTTGTTATCGCGATCTCGCGGTTTCGCAACTCGGCATATAAATCCCCTAGAAACTTATCCTCAAAGTTTCGAGCTGCGATATGGTGAATAAAATGATTATAAAATAAATCAATCCCCAAATCGTGATTACCTTTAATTAAACCAAATTCGGTCCTCGCGGTCTCGGGAGTTGGAGACCCAAGATGTTAATAGAAAATCCATGATATAACGAATAGTGAGAAATTGATAAGCGTTGGCGGGATTGGATTAATTAAGCTGAATCAAGACACATCCTGCATTTTGAGGTTTGCACAATTCTCGAGGAAGCCTTTCCACTCCATACACCAACCAACTTTTAAATCGCCAAAATTTATGACATTAATGGGGAAATAGGGTAAATCTATGTGTAAAATTGGATTTTTACGGCATAAATTTATTTCTAATTTTGAATTGACAGGTCTGTTTTGAAAGGTACCGAGTTTTCAAATACATGTAAGAGTTTCATTGCATTATAACGAACGTATTTTCATAGCGCATAGAGCTCATCACTTCTGAATAAACTGACTTCTGTATGTATACGCAGTTCTATCGCAGAAGAGATAAAATGCAAGTTTCAGCCATGGCTCCGCGGAAAGCGACTAAGGAAAATGTCGAGGTTTCGGGACAAGGTTCAGATAATGTCTCCCATACTTTACCCCGAATTATCGACTCAATTCCTAACTGGTCATATGTTTCAGACATGCTACAATCCGAATTGGTGAACTATTCCGACGACTCCGACGACAACGGAAGGGACGATATGACCACCAAATACAAAATAGTCGTCCAATCCAAAATGCACAGGGTAGCAGCCAGGCCGCGGTTGCTTCCATATTACGACATGATCCGATGGGCGTTGGATCACGTCGACATACCGACGAGGACTATCATGGACGAACAAAGAGTCACCATCGGGACCTTTAGGCCAGAGCATCTGCAAACTATGTATAAGATACCCTCGACGTCTGACTACTGATATGGCTCCGAGTTCTTGGAAGAATTCAAAGAGAAGGAATGCATGCAGTACGATAAGACCATGTCCTGTTTGATAAAGGACTGGGTTTCAAACGCTGCAAAGTTCAGAGCTAACTCCAACGGCATTTATTCAATCGCTTCGTTAGAACCACATTATAGATATGTGGCCATGATGACCTGCCGGTTATATGGTAGAGAAGACACAGCGCATTTTTTCCTTGCGTGGGTGCCTCCTATCTTTCGGGTCGCAGAAGGTTGTTCTTTTGATTGGGCAAAGATGCTTTCGGATAGCTTGGCCAATCGGGTCACAGAGTATCGGGAGCAGAAGGAAGGTGGGAAGTCGTCCTCATTCTTCAGGTCCGCATATCCTATGGACGCAATTTGTTCCATGACACCTTTCCCATTAATGAGCTGGGGTTGGACTCTAGTCAAGGACAAACCCATACATGTATATCATGAAAAGCTATGGGAAAACAAAGCTGAAAATTTCGCGTATGAAATTTTTAATTGGGTGACGGTGCCCTTGGATGTCACCATTTTTGGTCGCCCGCCACCCCGCATCTCAAACAGCATAGCAACAAACCTGAGCAACATAGCAGACTGGTACGTGGAGGCAGAATTCTCTTACCTCAGGGTTTTCGGGGCTTTTGTTCCCCCCCATGTGCTGCCATTGTTCATCCCTGACAAGCTGGCTTGTCGCGAGGTCGCTCGGCAGACGGTAATCGACGGTGTAAGTAAAGAGATAAAAGGGTACTCAAAGAAGGTTTGGCCTTCTTTTCCCATTCATTTGAATTCTTATTCTTTATTAGATTTCGGGCATGCCAAAGCCAAGGTTGCTGCCCTGGAAGACCTAAATTTGGTCTCCATCAAGTACAAGAAGCACGATCCACAGAGGGTCATGAGCAATCATTTGGCTAATTACGGGCTCAAAAGATTTGAGCATGAGAATTCGCCCTCGGACGACATTTTCCGAGAAGCGAGGTCCTATGAGGAAATTCTAGCCCAAATTCAATCCTTGGCTCCCGAGGATAGATCCGCAGTATTGAAATTCCAAGAACACCGACGTAGTTGTCTCCCCACTGTATTGCGAGGCAAAGGTCCAGGTATATCGGAGACGAAGCAGAGGGATGTTGAAGGTTCTAAAGATGCCACCCCTGACTCAGGAAAACACCAGGACGAGGAGGAACAAACGAAGAATCCCGAAGCAGAGGTAAAGACTCCAGACTCATCAAAGAAACAGAAGCCGGAGACCGAGACAAAGACTCCAGAACCGCCAAAGAAGCAGAACCCAGTCGACACCCCAGGAAAATCTGCGAAACAAATCGGGGAACCCATCACTTCTGTCACCCCCTTGCAGTCGATGCAGGGGAATATCTAAGAAGGATGGATATTCAATGAGGAGTTGAGGCCCATAAGTGCGGAAGAACTCCCTCTGAATGAGTTTTTCTTTGATAAAAAGAGAAAAGCGGTAGTAAAAAGCGAATTCTACCAGGAGGGAGAGTCGACTGCTAAAAAGTACAAAGTTATGACCGACGAAAAAAATAAAAAGAATGAGCAATTCGCCACTAAAATCGCAGGAACCCTAGGATCATATGCATCGACGAATCAATTTTCGGTCGGACTTTTAAAGAACCAAATCAAAAGAAAAAATCGCCTAATGAGGACTCTTGAAGCCAGATTGGCCTCAACCACGGAAAATGCTAAAGGTCAGGTGAGTGTGGAGATAGAGCAGGCCTGATTGGCTGATAAAAAGGAAATAGAGGTGCTCAAAACCAAGTTTGAGCAAGCACAGATAGTGGTTCGAGACGGTCAGATACAGGCGGGCCAACAGAGGAACTTGATTGAAGAGTTGTGGGCTCGGGTAGAGATCGCCGAAAGCAGGATGATCAACATTGAGATGTTCAAATCCTAAGCAATCGAAATTCGGAGCAGAATCTCTTCGGCTCAACAGAATTTGCTCGCAAAGATGGGAGCGAGCCGAGAAAATTGTCTGTTGGTAAACCGAGTTTTCAAGAACCTAGCTGCCAAAGAAAGGGATGCGGGAGTATCTTGGGTCACCTTCCATGAGGCGGTGATAGCCACGAATAACAGAGTTTCCGTAGGTGCTCATAGTCTCACCATCTCAGAACAAACCAGGGGAAATATTATGTTAAAGGAATGGGAGCATAACATCGCCGAGGGAAAGGAACAAGCCCTGAAGATAACCCATTCCTTGGAGGAGGCTTTAAGTTCTATAGACGACGAGCTACTGGGCATCGACAATGGAGGTGACGCCAAGACGTTGATACAGATCAATGTGGAACAGATCTCACTTGATCTAAAAGAAAAGGAAGAGAGAGATTCAACCGATATCTCTCAGATGACCATGGTGGACATAGTCCAAGTTGATAGGTGCATGATCAAACCCAACGCACAACTGTGTGCCATCGACATCATTGATGGACAGATGGTGGACAGGCTGCAGCAGTTAGCACGGGAATGTTACTTCTTCGAGTCCATTTGCTAAGCTGAACCATCGCGATTAATATCTCATCTTGTGGACAGATGTATTGCCTGCACAGAGTCCACGCAACGACAAACACCTGGCGCCAAGTGAAGACAGAGTAGGCGAAATGGAGCGATTGCTCTCTTCTCGGTCATAACCGAAATTTCGTGACTATTGAGATTCTACTTGCTTTGTAAAAATTGTATAAATATATCCCAGAAAGAAAGAAAGGGGGCTGAACCTTTTTGAGTCGTTTGTAATAGAGTTTTTACATTGTGAGTTAATACAAGCAGATCTGGAGATTCTCAATTCCGTCACTTCTGTATTACAAGTTTGCTTCCTTGTATCCCATTTTTTCATTTCAATTCATATTCATAATTGATGTGCTTTGTTATACTTTAGTATGACCACTACTATAACGAATGAATTTGGGTTTTCTGTAATTGTTTATTGTCTTTCCTCTGCACCAGCTATCAACGGGTGTAAGACCAATCTGCATTTTTAGAATTCTACATATATTCTTTGGTACATCAATTATTTCCTTACTAATTTTCTCTTATGTTATATGTGAGATTTCTCTTTGACAGGAGCCTTGCGTTATATACATCTAAATGTTTTTCTCCCACTCCACACTTTTTATTAAAATATAATACAGTTACGGGAATGAGCCTTAGGTTTGCATCCACTTTCTATTTCTGCAATCGTAAGTTCTCTTTATATGACCAACTGAGACAACACTAAATCGCTTTTAAAGTCTTTCCTACCTTTACTATTCCCCCATGACAGTTCCTATACCAACTCAACCTAACGTTGAACCCAGACTATCGAATCAAATGCACATTGCCTTAAATCTCTTTGACATCATTATTAAGAAGGCAACTAACCGGAACGAACTTGAACAATCATGGACAGCCATTGAACAAGACATAACTACCCAGGAACAGTTGGAAGCTAGACAACGCCAACATAGGAATCTTCCCTAGTTTCCCTTACCGAAGGTTTAATCTTCCCTCTTCCACACCTATCTCCCACTTTCGGATGCCTTGACACTGTACTTTTAAGCCTTAAGTACAGACTCGGGAACAACACCATCCTTGGAAAACGCGTTCCTATGGGCCTTGGTCATAGAATGTAAGGTAGGTATTTACATGTAATCTCCTCAATTCTGATGTAGCTCGACCACTTACAGTACGTATCCATATCCATTTTCACCACCTTCCTCATCCACTTCAAAAAATTCCATAAAACCAACTCCCACACCTCTGTCGATTGTCATGCATTTAAAAATTTGTGCACCAATAAGAATTTAGTTTCATAATTCACTCAACTAGAGCCCCTCGACCATCCAAAAATTGTATCTCTTAATAAACCCAATGAATTTGAGCCTTCACTCATCTTGATGACATCCCTGGAACCAGGTACCGCTATGTCCCCTTATTCATGCAGAATTGTCAAATTAAGCATGAGTTTTCCATCCTCATCCTGGAAAATGGCAACTAAAACAATCCGGTGTCCCATGAGTTAGTCTAGCGATTTCATCTCCCAAACACTCTGCATCTGAATCCATATCATCTTGGTTGCATACAAAAGTGAGGCCCTCGTATTACCGTTGCCTGGGTTTTTTCCATCACCTTTGTTATTGGCCCCTTCCAAGATATAGTAGTTTGTGATGTGGTATCCCTCAATTGTTCATATTTGTTGTTAGGCCTCCCTTACCAACAACACCAACACATCGTGTATCATGTGAAATCTCATTAGTAACATCTCCAACATCAGGGACTCACTTATGTGCTTACCTTCGCTGCTCTAAAACCCATCGCACCCTTTACTGGTAAAGAATCAATTAATCAATTTAGTATCCATAAATACATTCCTTTGTGCTTGGTGTTCCATGTTAAGATAGATAACCTCACCAATTTTCCACCTCCCAAAATAGTTCCTCTCCCCCATGAAGTTGCAAATATTTTTAATCCAGCAACTGTCCTACCCCATCCCGGTCCATGGAACACACCATTCACCTCATTCCTAGAACCTACTTTCCAAATGAACCCTCATATCACCTTGCCCCCTAAGAGGCTTGCATAAATCGAATGTCAGATTCACCACCTATTAGAATCTGACCATATTCAACCCTCCTCCTCCCCATGCACCTCTCTAACATTTATTATTCCCAAAACCGAGATTTTTGAATAGCATTTACTTACTGATTATCGATCCCTTAACAAAGCCACTATTAATCCCTTACCCCGGATTGAGGATTTATTGGACCACTTATAAGGGGGCTCCTTCTTCACCAAGATGGATTTTATAGCAAGATATTTTCAAGTGCACAAGAAACCCATTGACATCTGGAAAAAAATGTTCAGGACCAAGTTTGGTCTATACAAATGGTTGGTCATGGCATTCGAACTAACCAATGTACCAACAATGTTCATGAGATTAATCAATGATATCTTTCTGCCTCAGTTGGATAAGTTTGTAGTGATTTTTCTTGATGACATATTGATTTTCAACAGGTCTTTGGAAGATCATCTTCAACATGTTCGCAATGTGCTGGAATTACTGTGGGAACATAAGCTTCAAGTCAAGGAAAATAAATCCTTCTTTGGACAAACTTCAGTCCAATTTCTAGGATTCATTTTGGACAAAACAAGGGTGCACTGAGATCCCTCTTGCATCCAAGATTTATCCAATTGGCAAGCACCCTCCAATGCACAAATGATAAAGAGTTTCATGGGTGGAATCAACTTTTATAGGAATTTTGTATCCCATTTATCACATCTATCTCATCCTTTGCATCAGTTATCTAATCAAGCTAAGTTTCAGTGAGATGTAAATGCTCAACGCCATTTTGAGGGGTTAAATCAAGCACTAGTTTCTTCACTATGTCTCTAGTTACCGGACTTAGAGAATCCCTTCAATATTGATATATATGCTTCTCAATTTTCCATTGGAGTCGTGCTTAAAGAGAGAGGTCACCCGATGTCCTATCATTCAGATACACTGCCAGTGACAAAGATTAATTACAACACATATGATAAGGAATTCTACAGTCTAGTAAAAGCACTAAAGCAGTGGCGCCACTGTATTTTTAGTAAATAAAATATTTTTCACATAGACCATCATCCTCTCATTTTTCTTAATTCTTAGAATAAGATTTAGGAACAACGTCATTTCAAATGGGAAACATGCATTCAACAATTTCACTTAGTTATTAAATACAAAAAAGGAGTCACTAACAAAATAGAAAATTTGTTGAGTCGACCTCCACTTCAAGTCATGCACATCTTAAAGGTGTGATGTGCATCCTATGACCCATCTAAGGACATGTATGCAACATACCCATGCTTTGGGGAAATTTGGACAGTGCTGCAACAAAACAATTATTAACCAAACACCCTTCCTAGATTACATAATACAAATTGAAGGTTGATTGTACAAAATGAACTAGTTGTATGTTCCCCAATCAAAGGATCACCTTATTATTATCACAGAGGCACATGCCTCTTCATTCGGAGGACATTTTGGGAGAGCGAAGATCATTCATAATTTGCCGCACCACTTCTATTGGCCTTCTTTGCTGAAACGGGTGGAGAAATTCATCCGGGCCTACTCACTATGTTCACAAAGTAAACCATCTAACTGCAAGCATTGTCTTTACCAACCATTAGCCATCCCATCCCGTCCATGGGAATCCATTTCCATGGACTTTTTGAGTGTTATACCAACCACTCTCTGCAATCATGATGCAATTTTGGTAGTATTTTTCCATTTTTCTAAGATGGTGATCTTCATCCCATGCCATAAAACCACTTTTGTTGCACAAACCGTCGATCTCTTCTTCTGACATGTTTGGCCCCACTTTGGACTACCTGGTAGTATCATATTTGATCGGGACTCTCGCTTCCTTAGCACTTTCTGGCCCACTCTTTGGTCATTTCTGGGTTATCAGCTTCGGTTATCCACTACATTCGATCCCCAGACCCATGGAAAAACCGAGGTGGTCAATCACACTCTGGTTCATTCTCTTTGCAATTATTTTTCCAAAAACAATCAATGGACATCCCATCTACATATTATCTAGCATAGATACAACTGAGCCACCCACTCTTCCTGGAGTTTCTTGCCATTCGATGTGTGTCTTGGTTTTCAGCTCTGAGAATGCCTTTGACCATCACTTTGTCAAACTCTTCACATCACCAACAAGGACAAAACATAGTACAACCTTTCCTTCAGAACATCATTCAGTGCCACAATAGGGTTGTAGCTGCTTTGAAAGTTACCCAAGAACGTGCCAGAAAACACCATGATAAGCAATGCACCCCCTTGTCATTCCAATCGGGCCATCATGTCTAGCTTCTCTTGGATAAACAAAGGTTCAAGGATCATCATCATAAGCTGCATCCGCTCAGATATGGTCCATAGACATTTTTATAATGCATTGTCGAGAATGCATATCGGTTGTATTTTCCAACATAGATGGGCATACATGATGTGTTAAATGCAAACAATCTGAAGTTGTTCTAGCCTCTTATTCTCAAAGAAGCAGTTATAGTTCAGAACCCAGTCGACAACATCCCATATTTCTAGCTTCCTCTTCTTGATGATCAAGATATATATTCACAAACGAGGTCCACACATCAGCATCAGTATATATCCTATCTGGTTGGAAAAAAGGGCCAGCTTCCTACTCAGGCCAAGTGGTTTTCTACTCAAACAGTCCAGTGTAATTTTCCCCATTTGTTGTCAGAATAAGGGACTCTTCCGGATATAAACATGGAGGAATTGGTCCACTAGGAAGGGCACGCCCCCTTCCTTCACCACTCAGTATGAGGATGCCTATCTTATATTGTAATCATTCCCTTAATTTATGTTCGCAAGTCAGTTAGTTGTGTTTTTAAACAACACTCACCAGTGTTACTCAGAATAACATTTTCTAATAAAGGAAGTATGTCAATTACTTATTTTTATAAACAACTCTCGCCATTCTTAAATTAAAAGTAGGCAGCTTTATATTATTATTTTAGAATGTGTGTGTTTGTGTGTATCCATTGTTGAGGAAACAACTATCACTAGTTTGGTTGGGCAGAGAGTTGCAAAAATAAAGAAGAAACTTATTTTGTAACTGCAAAAATAAGCTAGAGGAACAAGTCACCCTACATAGTAATAAACGAATCCCCTCTCTATTGGAATAGATTGATGGTCATATTTTTTTTCTACTTCACTTCTTTCATGTTCTGTTGAGTTTCGCATTTTGTTTTCTTGTTGTTTTTGCATAATTTAGTGCGCCCTAGTGTTGTTGGCATGTGGTATTGATCTAGATTGCAGATAATTGGGATAGATTTTTTGATGATAGAAAAAGTAATTCAGGATCTGTTTTCATCTTAGGGTTATGTGCCATATCACAGTCTTCAAAGAAACATCCAATTCTTTCCACTAAAGATATTGATATCAAATATTACTTCATAAGAGATCGTGTAGAAAAAAGGCGAAATTGACATAATTTTTTATAAAACAGGTGATAAACTTGTTAATATCTTCCCCAAATATGAGACAAAATTTTTGGAACATCCTCATTAAACACTAAGAGGGAGTGTTGAAGATAATACTTATTATTATAAGATGTAATTGTTGGAAGACTATTACATTGTCAACAAATTTTGATTAGAGCATTTGCAACATAAATTAGGGTTAGTTAGTGCCGCTAGCATAAATTAAGGTTACTCCGAGTTTAGAGGAGGATTTGGGGGAAGTGGAGGAGGGGGTAAAGGAATAGGAGGAGGTGATGAGTTGGTGTGGAAGAGTATGATAAAGGGGAAGCACGAGGGGAATATTGGTGGGCGTGCTGGAGAAGGTAGGAGAGTAGGGGATAGGAGAAGGTGAAGGAGGATGTAAGACGAAAATAAGAGAGGGTGTGGGAGTGGGGAAGGAAAGAGGATGGCATAGGAATATGTAAACTGGGTGGAAAGGATAGATTAGGAAGCCACAAGGTAAGGGAGTAGTAGAAAGTAATGGTGTGAGGACTCCTTGCATTAATGTTTATTTTTTTAATTCTACGTTGTTAACATTAATTTCATATAATGTTGCTAAGATTAATTTCATATAGTTATAATCATAAACTATTAACTATTTTTATAAGACTTTTATTTAAATACTTTTTGCACCTGATTAACTAATTAGTTTTTATTTGTTTACTCATCATGGTACTTCCATGACAGAGTACTCTTTCCACGTTCGTGTATTGGATGTCACCAACACTTGAAGCAATAACTCTTCACAGGTATACAAATACCACTACCCTAGATACATGTTGTATTAAATTATTTTTTCTCCCTTTTATTAATATAATTTTCCATAGTGTATTTCACTAAAATACATTTTAATTGTTTGTCATTCGTTCACTGATTTAACATTGTATATTGGTGATTAAGTTATTGAAAACCAACTCATTCATAATCAAATTTCCAATGTTAGAGGTTAATATATATAACTTATTGTCTACTAATACATACATAACACATTGGTCATTATATATAAATATATTTTATGAAAATACAAGTTACTATGATATAGTTTATTAGTGGATCATATCCATCTTTCCATATTCGACCTAATGAAGAAATGTTCATTGAATTGGCATGCGATGTTAGTGGTTCTAATTCACGATCCATAGTTAAAAAAACATAAATGTTTACTTGGAAGTAATGGAGATGTTAGCTAGTTGTTAGCACCAGTAATAAGCGCATGTTATAAGCGCCAGTTAGAAGAGTTAAGAGTCAGTTGTCTAGTTGTCTTTTGCTTTGCATGTAGCCGACTCACGAGAGTATTTTCCTATATAAGGATGTAATCCGTCTTCGTTTAATATCAAGAAGTGAGCGTAGCCTCACCGTGTGTGTTTGCCTCGCATATTTTAACTTGGTATCAGAGCCGCGAGGAGAAGGTGCGGAAATTGGAGAGGTTCGCAGGTCTCTCCTCTGGTAGGGTGCGGGGACATACTACTCAGCCCTTCCGCTCAAAGAAAAGCGAAAAATTCCCGCAGGCGGAACTAGCGTGAGGTGCGGACAAACGAAAAATTCCCGCAGGCGGTATTCACGTGAGGTGCGGACATCCTTCACGATTCCCGCAGGCTGCTCTATCGAGAGGTGCGAGAAACATTGTTTTGAGGATTGATTTGCTGCGTGAGTTTAATTGTACGCTGGTGCGGTGGATGCATGCAGCGTTAAAAAAAATCCGTGAGTTTTATTTTTCAGCGTGAGTTTTATTTTACAGCGTAACTTTTAGTTTGAAGAAGCGTGAGTTTTATGGTGTTATATGGAAAATAGTGAGTCTTATTTTTGGATTTACGATCGTGTGAGCTCATGCATG
>ML777143.1:1269757-1287199 GCA_009831015.1 Picea engelmannii
TATATACACACTAGTATGTAATTTGAAACAAGAAGGGATATTTTGGAATAATATTAATACTTCCCACTGATGATGGAAATGTCAAGGAATTCGAGAGGCTAACATTCGTAAGGCCATCCTAGATATACATATGACTACTGTGTAACATGAGTAGCTTCAGGAATATAAAAAAGGTAGGAAACTTAATTCTGTGAGAGTTGATTAGAGATGACGTCTGCACTTGTTCATGAGGAAAGGGAATTAATGTCCCTAACAAAAAAAATAATTATTTTGGTAATTTGGGGGACATTACATATGGTATCAGAGAAAAGGTTACAACACTTGGACCTTGAGTAGGGCCAAAATATTTACTTAGCACATATTTTATTGTTTATGTAAAACTAACAAAACAATTACTGTTACAAACATAAAACACTTTATTTCTATTGTAATCATGGCAGCCCAGAACAATGCAGAAATTAGACTCGAGGAGAATCCTGAGAAAAGGCCTCCTAAAGATCAGAGGTCGAACAATGATGAGATTTCACCTACCCAAGTTCTGGAAACTATGAGAAATCTCATTGTCGAGCTGCAGGTTTTCAAAGAAGACAATGAGAAATTGAAAAAGGCACAACAAGAACAACAGGAAATAAATGAAGTTTTGCTAAGAAGCATAGTAAAAAATAAGATCCCAAAGGATGATAACCAGGAAGAAGAGGTCAGTAAAAGGGCCTCCAAGAATTTTGGTCCTGAAGCAGAAAAAGGGGACAGCTCATTCGAAGGTACACCTTCAGCTGAAGATAAAACAAAAACAAGAAGAAAAATGAAACAAGTAGACCACCTTGAGGGAGAGTTTGAGAAAACCAAACCATCTACCTTTGATGGGGAATCCGGAATAGGGGAGGAATCTGAAGCATGGTTATTATACATAAAGAAGTATTTCCAGATATAAAACTATTCCAACAATATGAAGGTCAGAATGGGCATCTATAATCTGAAAGGAAAAGCTAGCATATGGTGGCAAGACCTGAAGCTGGCCAAGGGCCTAAAGAAAAAACAGATGGAATGGTTGGATTTTAAGAAATACTTTAAGAAATAGTACCTATCTTAAAGTTACTATGAAAGAAAAACCAAAGAATTTTATGATTTACGACTCAGTCAAATGGCTATTGATGATCTGATAAACAAATTCTTGGAATGACTAAGGTTCATTCCTTATATCCGAGAGGACAAAGTGAAAATCCAGTGGTTCCTAAATTGTTTACCACAGTCCTATAAGAACATAATTGAATTCGATAATCCCATGTCCCTGAGCGAAGTTTTCAGGAAATCCTGAATGTGTTACAAATAATACAAGCAATGGTCAGAATTTTCGAAGGCTTGGAAAGACAGGAAACAAAATCGAATGAATCAGCGGAAGAAGGGATATCAGTTAGCCCCTTTTCAGAACGGAACAAAGATTTTTCCAAGGAAATGTTTTCACTCCAACAGCCAGAACACCCAAGGAGGTGGTAAACCAATTAATCTGGGAACAAATATGTTTGGGGACAGCCCCTGCAAACCATTAAAATGATGGTAATGTGGAGAACCTCACCTAAGAAGGAATTTTCCACATTTGACTTCAGCAACCAGGAATATGGTTCACAATCTATAGGAAGCCTCTACAGTGGGATATGAGGGAAGAATCTTACATCGGATCAATGCATTCATGGATGGCCGATAAGTTGACCACCAATCCACTATAGTGGAAATTAAAGGTAAAATTAACAATACTTGTATTTATGTTTTAATTGATCCAGGAGCTACGTTGAGTTATATCGCTCCTGGTGTAGTGGATGAAAATAAACTTAAGAAAACAAGACATGCAAAGTCTTGTCTAGTACAACTAGCAGTAGGAACAAAAAGAAAAGTATATGATTTTATTTTTGATTGTGAGTTCAGTTTAGGTGGTCAAAACACAAAGACAAATCTGAACATTCTACCGTTAGGGTCTTATGACATAATTATTGGAATGGATTGGTTAGAAAGGCATCAGGTAGTGTTATATTGTTATGAAAAATCACTCAAATATAAAGACGAAAACGACACTGTTAGGACAATTCAAGGTACACAAAAACCAATCTCAGTTAGACAGATTTCAGCAATGCAATTTAAGAAATGCATGAGAAAGGGTTGTCAGATTTATGCCATCCAAGTAACAAATCTGTTGGAAAAAGAAAATAAACCTAACTTGGAGGATTTTGTTGTCTTGCATGATTTTAGAGATGTGTTTGTTGATGAGATACATGAATTACCCCCAAGGAGAGAGATAGAATTTTTTATCGACCTACTACCTGGTTCAGCCCCTATATCTAAAGCACCCTACCGAATGAGTTTACCAGAATTAACAGAATTAAAAATTCAACTACAGGAATTATTGGACAAAGAATATATCAAACTGAGTGTTTCACCATGGGGAGCACCAGTCCTTTTTGTTATAAATAGAGACAGAACTCTGATATTATACACTGATTACAGACAATTAAACAAAATGACTATTAAAAACAAGTACCCCTTACCTAGGATCACTGATCTATTCGATCAAGTGGGTGGGGAAAAGATTTTTTCTAAATTGGATTTAAGATCTGGTTATCACTAGGTTAGGATAAAAGATGAGGACATAAGTAAAACAACATTTTGAATGAGATATGGACATTACGAATTTGTTGTTATACCATTTGGACTCACTAACGCGCGAGCCACATTTATGTGTTTAATGAATAGTATTTTCAGTCAGTACTTGGACAAGTTTGTTTTAGTATTTATTGACTATATCCTAGTGTATTCTAAAACAAAAGAAGAACATGAAGAGCACCTAAGGATAGTTCTCCAAATTTATGAAAACACAAATTGTATGTCAAATTTGATAAGTGTGACTTTTATCAAAAGAAAATACAGTAACTAGGACATGTAATATCTGAGGAAGGTATTGTAGTCGATCCTGAGAAAATAAGAGCCATCATGGAATGGTTGATTCCTAAGGATGTAGCAGACATCCGGTCATTCAAGGGAATCACCGCATATTACCACAGATTTATAGAGGCATTTTCCAAGATTGCATACCCTATCACATGCTTACAAAAGAAGGGAACCAAATTTAACTAGTCATAGAAATGTCAAGACATTTTTAATAAGTTAAAGGAATTGTTAACAAACGCACCCATTTTAAAAGTAGTAGATTCAGACAAATGCTTCACAGTCTATGTGGATGTGAGTAAAGAAGGACTAGGTGGTTTCCTAATTGAAGAAGGGTACTTTATTTGTTATGAGTCCCAAAAACTAAAGGAGCACGAACGAAACTATGTCACTCATGAATTAGATTTGGAAGATGTAATACATGCCTTAAATATGTGGTGGCACTACATAATGGACAGAAAAATTATGTTATTGACAGATAACAGCAGTGTGAAATTTTTGTTTAGTCAACCAGACCTTAATGTAAGGCAAGAAATATGGTTGGCCTTCTTGAGAGAATTTGACTTTAAGGTAAGACATATCAAGGGTAAGAAAAATAAGGTGGATGATGCCTTAAGAAGAAGAGTTCATGGGCTGTTTGAAATAAACATAAGCAAGGCAAAAAGTGATCTTGAACAGAGGATAAAGGTTGTAGGTAATAATGATGAAATTTACACTAAAACAGTGGCAGATTTACAAAATAATATAGAAAATTCATACAAAACAGATCAGAGTTTGGACAGAAATGGTCTATTATGATTTAAAAACAAAATATGCATACCATATTCAGTGGAATTAAAGTTAACAGTTTTGGATGAAGTACACAAGAAACCATATTCTGGTCATCTGGGATACCAGAAAACGATAACGGCACTAAGGAAGTTATTTTATTCACCTAATATGAAGGGAAAAATAGCAAAATACTTAGCTAAGTGTCAAGATTATCAGTAGGTGAAAGACGAACACCAGCATCGAGCCAACCTATTGCAGTCGTTACATGTGCCAGAATGGAAATGGGAGACTATATCACTGGACTTTGTTACAGGTTTGCCTAGAAATAAAAAACAGAATGATTCAATTATGGTGGTAATCAATAAGATTAGTAATTTTGCACACTTAATTCCTGTAAAGTCTATTTTTAAAGCTATTAACATCGTTGAAATATTCACAAAGGAAATTTTTAGACTGCATGGTATTCCTAAAATGGTGATTTTGGATATAGACATAAAATTTACATCTTCTTTTTGGAAAGAATTGTTTGCAGGGTTAAATACTAACTTGAATTTTAGTACAAGTTACCATCCATCAACAGATGGGCAGATCGAACGGAAAAACCAAATCATGGAAGATATGCTACACATGTACGTAAGGGCAAAACAAATCAAGTGGGAAGACTACCTACACTTGGTGTAATTTACGTACAACAATGGTTACCAAACGTCGACTGAAATGAGCCCTTTCGAAGTACTGTACAATAGAAAGTGTACGACTCCAATTAGTTGGGATAAACTAGTTGATAGACTCATGGTGGGACCAGAAATGCTCCCGAAAATGGAGAGCATGGTAAGAAAAGTACAATAGAATTTAAAAGAGGCTCAGGTCAGACAGGCAAGTTATGCGGACCTGAAAAGAAGACACCTGGAATTTCAAGTGGGAGACCACGTCTATTTAAAAGTCAAAGCCCAAAAAAGTTCACTAAAGCTAGGGAACTGTGCCAATTTGGCACCTAGGTTTTGTGTCCCTTTCAAGATCTTAGCTCAAATTGGACCCATAGCATACCAACTTGCACTTCCTACCAATCTAAAAATTTATAATGTATTTAATGTTTCTTTGTTAAAGAATTATGTTCATGACCCTACTCATATGATCGATTGGAACTTGGTGCAGGTGGAACCAGAAGGTGATTTCCAAGTGTAACCTCTATGCATTCTAGACAGGAGAGATATATCACTTCGAAACAAACTTGTCACCCAGGTAAAAGTGAAATGGAAGAACTTTAGTCCTGAGGAGGCTACTTGGGAGTTGGAGGGAAATTTGCAGAAATATCATCCAATCCTATTCCAAGAAAGGAACCAACACTGAGGATAGTGTTTATTGAAGGGGGAAAGGATGTAACATCCCCAAAAATAAATTATTTTTTTTAATTCTGAAAATGCTTAGGAATTTATTTTTGTTTTTGGTAAATTCGAAATTGGAAAATTATTTCCATTTATGGAAATTCCAAATTTTGAATTTAGTTAATTGTAAATAATTATTTTGACTATTGGGCAAAGATCTGATTTGACCCAACTAACTCTTTGACTATGACACTTGTAAGAAACAATTATTTTTATATGTATTGTTGATGGACAAATGGAACAGCCAGATTAAAATCAGCTGACCATGACTCCATGAGAGGGGAACATGTTGGAACTACCTCAGGGCTGAATGTTACATGTGGAAAATCAAGAATTTGGCCATAGGTAGCCCCTGAAAATTAGGGATTTGGATATCTGTAAAAATCCCAAGGGGAAAATACCTAGGCACAATTTCTTTTGGATATATAGCATATGGGAGGAGGCAGGACACTTCCTAGTATGTTGGGGAAATAAATTATCTCTTACTGTTATGACCACTGCTTTATGAGTGTGAGGCAAGGAGAATTTGTTGAAACTGGACGACTATTGTTGAGGAGAAGTTTTGAGTTTTAATTCATGAATTCATGGTCAAGCTAGGGGGTGAATGAGACAAGTAAATTGGTTGTCCTGTTCTAAGGTTGGGAGGAACTTGGTTGTTCCATTTGTTGTTTGACAATTGTTCAGATATGTCTATCTACTCCTTCTCTGGTCAAATGTTATTTGAATTATTGGATGATATAATGTATCTACTTAAATCTAGATGTATTATGTTGTTTATTAAGTTATGTTGGAATGGGATGAACTGTGGGATAAACCCTTGTAGTTTAGTTGTAGGCATTGAGAAAAAATTTCTATATATCTTGGTTGGGAATGAAATTTAATTATCGAAATTATTAAGAGATACATCTGTGTTAAATAGAATATCATCTCAATACTGTGCTAGAAATTCCTACCAGATATGTGATACATATATGTCTATTTATTCAGTTTTTTAGTGAACTATAGATTGTGCAAGCGCTAAAGGAATTTTGAAAGTAAATATGGGATTTAAATATACGAACAAACATATCCTTGTAGGCCATCTCTTTAATTCTGGACAAATTGTTGTATTGATTTATATTCTAATGGAATGAAGGAATATATAGTATAATCCTTAAAGTTTCATTATACTCCTCGAGTAAGGACAACTCTAGAAGTAAACATGAAAGTTTAGATTTATTCTTACATATGTTATTGCTATGGATTTAATATATGGGTTGTACAAACAGTGAGGACAATCAAACTGTACAAAAGTTATTGAACTTGGAATGACTACCTACAATAGAAAATGACTATATATATATATATATATATANTATAGTTTTAAATATATAAGTTGTACCAAATAGTTATATAGAACAAACTATGTAAACAAAATGGAAGATAGAATGAACATATGAAATAGGAAGCTATTGTGTGTGTGTGTGTGTGTGTGTGTGTGTGTGTGTGTGTGTGTGTATAGATGATCGTGCAAGGTTCCAGATCCACTTAAGAAGCATATTGCAAATTTAAAACAGATATCGATGACATAAAGGAAATGAGTAGTCAAATCCCACAGTAATCATAACAAGAAATTGATCTTTTCATAACAATATTTTCATTTCACTCTTGTAAATAAGAATAAGAGAAGAGTTGTGTAACCACAAGCCTAGAAAAAATAGTTAATACTCATTGTTTTATTACAGACGTATAGGAAAATAATCATGTGACTCTAACTTAAGAAGTTATTACATATCCTGAATCTGACCAGAACAATCAAACGGTATTCAACCCTACACAAGTACTGCGTTTATAGTTTTCCAATAGAAAAATATCAAAAACTACTTGATAATCAGTCACTATGGGAATCTAGACTGAACTTTCCACGATAACAAAAATTCTAGGGTAGAACCAACCCTAATGATAGAACCTGGAGTCTATTGTTTTATCTTAAAAATGTGGTAAGATTGAAACCCGAGTACCTTTCTTGAACATGGCATGGTTATGATCCATCACAACGACCTTGTAATCCTACAAGAAAGATGAGACGATTTTTCTTAACATCAAATAGAAACCAAACAAAACATAAAATTTTAAGGTAAATCATATAAGACAATGAAGGTATCATCTTACAGGGTAATACTTATCTTTAATTATCATAGGAATGATCCCACTCTTAGTCTAGATCCATAGACACACTAAAAGGGGAGGAGTGAACTTGAAAATCATGTTGGGTACCCTCGCAACAATAGGGTCTCATCATTAGAATTGGTTACCAAATCGTCTAAGTCAAACTCTTGAGGAAATAAAATAAAGAGACAACAATAACATTGTAAATCTGAACTGCATGGGTTCATGCAGTATGAGTAGGTCGAATGTACCAATCAAGACAGAGTATCATTTTAAATATTTCATGCCGAAGAGAACACATTGCTCAAACTATAAACAAAGAGTTAATTTCTATATGCCAAATACGTTTATCAAATTCTAAACATGGATTGACTATCTGTGCCAAAGAGAATGCATTTCTCGAAGATTTAATACAAAATTAGTATTTGTGTTGAATACCAATCTTCGAATGGTATTTTCCACACACAGACAACGATATTATCATAATGAAAGACGTTAACCCAAATTTAATCACAGAATCAAACAATTGCATGCTATAAGGTACTTCTTAACAAATTGTTTGGTGCAAAGAATCCCCAAGTTATATTATATACCGAATGGAAATATAGTAATCTTTTAAAAAATAAATTACAGTCACAAGAGTCAACTAGTGGTCTGATAGAACCTACAGAATGATGGACTCCCAAGAAAAATGCACTATAACATACAATACACACTGTGGTGTTTACCTTACCAAGTCAACTTCTGGACTAGAACTCCCGTGCAGTCTCACAGAGACTCAACACCATGTCATAGCGCATAAATATAAGGGAGACCCATAAAGGAGAGTAGGGGAATAACGTAAACCCTATGAGTAAATACAAATACGTTAACCCTGATAAAATGCATGTGCAAGATCCTTGAAGTCGGAAACAAGAAGGCGAAGTACCGAGAATGTTCAGAAAGGTTTTAGAACCAAACAATAGAGAAGTATCCTTACCTAGTTTGGAGAGGGAGACCAGTGAGATTTTCAGTATTCGTTCTTGTTTTCTACAGGAAAAACCTCTCCATAGTGTATACACTAGATCGACTCTCCATAGTCATCCTTGGAGAAGTACGCATAGTAACGAAGCCGAAAGGGGAACTAAAAACCTAATTAGACCCTTTTGGAAGAAAAACGAGGAAACAATTAATGAACCATACCTTTCCATGTCACATTTGGGAAGTGGCATACTCTTCACTGGACATGAAGCTCAGGTGACAGGCCTCAGAAGGGACTCTGCGCAGACCTCCATTAAGGTGACTGGAAAGAGTATTCAATGCGACCCTAACATTCACACTCATGTTTCTCGCGCCGAGTTAATGAAAAGGAGGGCGGTGACTCGAAACTTTTCATTCATAACTAGCAAGGGAAAGTTCTCGTCTTAGTTATGGTAACATTCGGTCAGATTTCATTATACAACTTGCAAAGGAGGGTTGTTACCCTTGGACTCCAACGATATACGACCAACTCCTTTAACATTAAAATGGAACAGGAACTAAACTCGTCCGATATTTCTTTTTGGGCCAATGTAAGACTAGAATTTCTAAAGTCACATCTATAGTAAGACTGTGCCTTGTGTAGAGAAATTATATGCATGTTGGGACCCTATATTCCATGTGACTTGATATACTTTTACACACATTAATACCATCAGGAAGAACGTGATTTCATAAGGACTTCAGGGAATACCCTTTTGAAACATTTGTATCCTATAACTATAGGTTATGAAAGGCCTTATTGGCATAAATCATGATACATATAAATATATGTAAAAACATATACAAAAGGGATTCAATAATTGGAAGATTTTAAACATATATAAATGGATTTAATAATTAGAAGATATATATATATATATATATATATATAATTTGAAACAAGTAAGGATATTTTGGAATACTATTAATACTTCCCACTGACAATAGAAATGTCAAGGAATGCGAGAGGCTAATATTGGTAAGGCCATCCCTGGATATACATATGACTACTATGTAACATGAGTGGCTTCGAGAATATAAACAAGGTAGGAAACTGAAGTCTATGAGAGTTGATTAGAGATGACGCGTGCGCTTGTAATTTGTTCTTACATCCTTTCAATCTGTTGTTCATGAGGAAAGGGAATTAATGTCCCTAACAAAAAAAAAAAATATTTTGGTAATTTTGGGGAACATTACAATTAAGGGTTTTGAATCTATCATTAGGGTTTGTGAAACAAAAATATAAAAGTGTTAGTTTTACTTTATGTACCATATACTTATTGAGGAGTAGATTTATACATATATATACATTTGAGAAAGCTATTTTGAAGAGAATCCCATGCACATAGTAGGTATGCATTATCTATGTTGCATATAATCTATATTCTTTTTATTTATTATAAGAATATTTTTGGGTTTTCATCAACTATTTATTATACATATTTAAAATACAAAAGAAATTTTATTTTCTTTCTTATTGCAAAGACAATAGACTCTTTTCAACTATAGCAACCTATAGGTTTGTTTATGTCTTCTTGTAGTAATATATATAAACACTATTATTTCCAATGTAAAAACATTTTAGTGAGTGTATATTGTTAGTTCACTGATTAAAGAAATAAAACAATATACTTTAGATGTAAACATTTAGACGCCATAAAATACAGTCATCTACACTATAATAAACATTGTAAATTTTCACAATCTTTTCCTATTGCAATATAATAAATCATAACCAAAAAGAAATAAATAACTTAAGGACAAATATATGAGCATGCTTCAATAAGTGGAAACGAGCTAAGTAGAGAACCAATTCCTACCAAACATAGATAGGAACAACCAAGATTATTTTTTCTTATCACCCGAGAGCATAAATAATTATTCCATAGGGACTAAAAACTATATAACCTTCTCTAGAAATCTCAAATTTTGATTCTTTCTTAGATCCACCAAACTAAAATTCCTCACAAGTACTCGGAAGTGTCCTTCCTCATAATATACTTGTATATAAAAAAATTCCTAGGTCTTTTTCAAGTTAGTCTCATCCCAACCCTAGGGAATATTCTTGGTCTAACTTTTTGCTAGCTTGTTCCCTCACATCCCACACATTTGGTAGTAGGGTTCAACTTGTCCCATGGACAATATTTACTCTGGTGGTTTTTATCATTTTCACTCGCGCATGGAATAATGATTTGCTCTTTGTAATTGTATTCTCTAATCAGTTTTATTCTAGTTAATAAAATAAATTAAAAACAATATTTACAAAACTATTCATCATCATCAATGTATATGATGATATAATTTCGCATAAGTCTTTTCCAATACTTTCATAACATAAACCATCAAAAATTAAAATGTTTCGATGTTTTTAAACTAAGGGAGATTACAGGTGGTGTTGGAGGAGGAGGATGTAGTGAAGGGCTCTCGGGGATAGGGAGGAGGAAGGGATTGGGGAAGTAGGAGGAGGTGAGGATAGGATTCTTTGGGATTATGGTAAGTGGAAAGAGGAGGGGAATAGGGGTGAGTGTATCGAGTGAGGATAATTGGAGTGTCCAAGAGGCTATGGGGAAGTGCCAAAGTCAGGGAGTATGATAAGGTGAACAATGGTATATTTCATAGTGGGGAAGGGAGTACGATAAGGCATGGATATGTGAAGTGGGTTGTAGAAAGAGTGTAAAAAGAGAAGAGGTTTGGGGGGAATAGATTTTGATGGGGTCGGAGAAGCAAAGAGGTGAGGTCAGGGGGGGAAAGGATTGGGTTTGGGAGGGGGAGAAGTGGGTTTTAGAGTATGGATAGTTTTGTGGGGGGTTGGGAGAATGGAGGGGGCCAAAGTGAGGGCAGGGGATAGTAGGGATAAGGAAGAGGTGAGGGGTGGTGTGGTGGGGGTGGATAACGAGAAGGAATATGGGAAGATGGGTTGGGATGTTTGTACAGAAGAATAGGAGTGTGGCGTAGGCCAGTGGGAGGTTAGAGAGTAGGGGATTAGTAGGATATTAGCATTGGTGAAGGAGGGGAGAAGGGTGGGATTCATAGTAGGAAAGGAAGACAACGAAGGATATGGGGAGGAGGGTTGGGGGGAGTGTAGAGGAAGTGAAAGGGAGTAAGAAAATATGAATTGGGGTGAAGGAATGAAATAAATATGTGGTTGGGACCAAATAAATGATGATTTTATGTGAACAAGTATGATAAGGGGAAGCAGGAGGGGAAGACTGATGGGCATAGTGGGTAAGGTGGGAGAATTAGGGAGTAGGAGAAGGTGAAGGAGGGGAATAATAGAAGGTGTGGGGGTAGGTAAGGGAGGAGGATAGGGCAGGAAGATATGAAGTGTGTGGTGATGATATAGTAGGAGGATACAAGAAAAGGGAGTAGTAGAGAGTGGTCGAGGAGGAGGAGGAGGAGGGTGGAGTGAGGGTGTGTGGGGGAGAGACTGAGGAAAGAATTGGGGGAGGAGGCGAGGAGAGGAGTATTTATTAGTGGGGTAAGTGTAAAGAGGAGGGGAATAATGGTTGGGGTGTTGGTGGAGACGAACAAGAGTGCTTAAGAGGCTTTGAGAAAGTATTGGGAGGAGAGGAGGTAAGGGGGTATTAAGATCAGCTCGGGAAGGTGAAGTAGGAGGATGAGGAGAAGATGCAGTTGGGGGATGTCGTGGGATGGGGAGTGGAGTGCATCGAATAGAATGGAAGGTGGAGTAGGCGGATTGGAGTAGGAGGAGGGTAGGATTGGTTTTTTGGGGAGTAGGATAAGGATATGGATTAAGGGAAGAGGGATGGGTATGTTGTGGGAGGATGATGAGAGTGTGGGGGAGGTTGGGATTATTTTCAAAAATGAGGGAGTATGAGAAGGTGAAGGGGAATTAAGAAGAAGTATAAGGTCATGTGTGGCATTAGGGAGGGGAGTGTGGAGGTGGCATGGAATGGTTTCTCGAGTAGAAGGATAAGGGGAATGGGGAGGGGAAGAAGGGTGTGGATTCAGGGAGAGGGATGGAGTTATGAGTGAGGTGGGAGAATGGGGAATCAGGAGAAGGTGAAGGAGTAGAGGAAGGAAATGTGTGGGAGTGTGGGAGTGGAAAAGGAAGGTTTCTTTGGTGTTTCATTGGTTTTTCTTTTAAGTTATATTAACAGGAGGTTGCATTGAAAGAAAATTTCCACTATTCATAATTCGAGTAGTTTTATGTTTTTTGAAAATTTTATTCAATATTCTATTTTAAATTTCACATTGTTTGAGGCTTTCAAAACATATTTTGAAGCTCACGTTAAATGTTTTGACAAAATTTAATATATATTTTTAGGTTTATAAAATAATATCAAAGTATTTGATATGTATTTATTAACAAACTTTGATCTAATAAAAAAAGGGTCACTTTGTATACAATACTCTTTTCTTTCCACACTATAATTATTAGATAAAAGGTTTGGGTCAAACTATAACCAAGGACCTACAAATTCCACATAGAAATAGTTGATTTCAGCATTGAAATTTACAAGAATATTTTATGTTCATGAACATATAAAATAACCCAAATGTATTTGCTACATAGTTAAAAACATACTCTAAACATATTTGATGTAAAAAATGTTATGATCTAAATGTTTCCTTGTAAGAGAGAATTCAAATACACTCTACAACACAACATGGGTTAGATGTATATCTTGGATCATGCTTGTAAATATATCAAAATGATTAAAAAATTTAATTCAACCTTAAGAAAGAAATGTCCATGTTTGTCATAAAGTTTAAGAAAATACTTTTAATTACTACAATAAAAAAATATATAAATTTAAATTCTCTTTTTTAATTTATCTCTTATTCCTTGTCTATGTCATCATTAAATTAAAATAAATCTATGCTAATATAAAATTACAAGAATACATAAAATACATTTATAATTTTTTTATTATAAATATTTGATATAAATATATATAATTGCATTAAATAAATTTCATATCATCATACAAATAAAATAAAATAACACTAAAATATATATATTAAAAGAATATTAAATAGATTTTTTTTTTCATATAGTCCTCTTAATGTTAATAAGGATAGAATAATCTTAAAATATAATATTTTTAAAATATATATATATTATTAAAATAGAATAAATCTTGATTTTTTTATATTTGAAAATTTTAAATTTTACATTGTTTAAATCTTAATCTTGTAATAAATTATTGAAAGTAAAATCTTGAATTTTAACAAATCATAACGTGTAATATATTATAACATATGTAATATATTATAACATATTACATGTAATATGTTATTACATGTATTATGAGAAAAGTGTAATTTCCATTAGAACTTCTAAGTAAATTGTCTCTCTTATGATATTGTTGTTGTTTTCTAATTTATGTTAACTTATGTAACATTCTTAATTGTACATTCTTAATTGTAGCATATTTATTGAACGATAATAATGTTCAATGTTTTCGTGTTAACTAACACTAAGATATTGTTCTCTCGAGAATTTAGTTGGTTAAGAACTATGATGTGTTGAGGCTTGTACCACCTTTCAAAATATTAGCTCGGTGTTTGAGATTGCTCCCCTTTTACAAGAATGGTAGGGTATAGGAAACCCAAGTCTCTTATGAGGGTATAAGAAACACGTCTCTTATGAGATTCAGATAAGTACAATTTATGGTGTTTTTTGGATGGTGTTCGTAGTGATTTTATTTATTGATGTGGATTTATTTTTCATCTAATTAATTGTACATATTTTCACTTTTTATTAATCTTACATATTTTAATGTTTCAGTGAGTTTATAGATTTATTTATGTTTTTAATGTTTCCCATGCATAAAGGATTTGATTTTCTATAGGTTTTTGAGACTAGTAGCACCACCACTAACACCAGTAGTTCCAGGTACAACATAAGTAGCAGTAGAGACAGTAGCATAGGTAAGGGCATAAGCAGGTGCATAAGTAAGGGTAGGCGCATCCATAAGCACATAAGCAAGGACAGGAGCTGGTGGAATTATGGGAATGCTCTAGGCTATTGAATGGAACCTCGATTGTTGAAGCTACAGAGGAGGAGGGTACATGAAATCCAATAAATGGCAGCATAGAGGTGGTTAAGAGCTCTCTGGAAAGTCTGCCCAAATCGGTTGGGCAGGAATCATTACGGACCCTCATCTTGTTATTAATTTATTATCTAGTTCTGTTCATTTACATAATATATTCTTGATGTTAATGGTAGATGTTGTGGGAAATTGCTAGTTTATTTCTAAGATTGAATTCAATCATAGAGAGAACTAAATTATACAACATATAAACTCTTTAAAGAAAACACTTTATTACTTGAAAATCAGTTCATCTTACATGAATTTGTAGAATGGGTGGTTACAGGCTTATAGATATCTAAATCCATGATCTCTAAATTTTTTGGTTTTATTTTTAAGCGTTTATTTTTGTCCTAGCACCCGTTTTGGTTTTGGTATTGAAATTAATACTTTTAATGAAAACATCCTTGGTGAAGCTTTGAAGTTAAGGATTGAAAAATATTTATGACTACACTTTTATGCATAAATTGTTTTGTTTGTGCATATGCACTTAATGATTGTGTGTGTGTGTGTGTGTGTGTGTGTGTGTAATAAATTTATCGAATATTGTTGATTAATTGGGTTGGTTGTCATTGATGTCAACCCTTCAAGAATGTCTGGTAGCACAAAGGTCTGGGTAATGGACCCAAGTTTGTTTGATGTATAATGGTATGAGTTTTGATATATTTGCAAGTAAGACTATTCTATATGGATAGTACATGTCGTGTCATGTCTAGTGGTATGTGGAACATCGCATAACTCTTCACAGTTTGAGAGTTATTTCTTTACAAAGTTGAAGGACCCTCATATGATTGGTTGGAAACCCCAAAAGGTCAAAGAACTCAAAGTGCTTGCAAAGAAGAAATTATTTAAATAATAAAGTGAAGTGACAGTCAAAGAGGGTTATTTAAACAATAAAGTGGCCAAAGTCAAAGAGAATTATTTAAATAATAAAGTGAAGTGATAAAATCAAAGAGGATTATTTAAATAATAAAGTAAAGTGACAAAGTCAAGGAGGATTATTTAAATATTAAAGTAAATAGAGAACTTTCTAATTATGGAAAGTGGTTATAAGAAGGTTAACCCTAAAATGATGAAAATGGGTTAAGTGGTCAAGTGGTTATTGGATACAAGGGCAAGTGGAAAATTGGGAAAATTTGGACATAGGTGACTATGTGGACAAAGTGGCTATGTCGACAAAGTGGCCTAGAAGATGATTCTAAGGAAGCTACTTGGAGAATATAAATAAGAGGCAAGGCTCTCTCATTTTAATCACACTTAAGCTTATTGAATATCTACATGTGACTTATGTAAACAAAGGATATCTAAGTTGAATTTTAGAGGGAAGGTGAAGTAAAGAAGGTTGAAATTCAAGGGATGATAAATTCTTTTGATGATGCTTTCTAAGGTATGTTATTTACAGGTAATCTCGCCATTCTCACAATAATTTTTCTTCTAGAAAGATTGAAACTTTTAAATAGGGAGGTCATTGAGGAAATATATCCAAGTAGTTTTGGTACAAATTTCATTTTGTGGTTCATTTTATTTTTGGAGTTACACTCCATGGAAAATAGGGTTTGTGGCTAGTCCTGAAACTAGTCTAAAACAGGTGTTTCGGGTAAAAGAATCATAAATTCTTCATAAAATATCGAAATTCAATAAGACAAAATGTGTTGGTTAGAGTACAGTCTTTAGTATTCTGTGTAAAATTTTCAGATCCATACAACAAATATTTTGTGTGGGGCACTCTCTACAATTTCTCTCTCTAGAATAAGCCAAAATTCAACAAGGTATGTCATTTTTTCTATAACTCCTTTTATGAGAGGTTCCAAGTAGTGAGACCTTGAGTAATTAAATAAAGCACACTAAAGAACATTGTGTACTATTTTCAAATCTTTATTCATTACAGGTACATAGTTATGATTATTTCAAGTTAGGGTTTTTAATCCAAAACTAGTCATGTGAGACTAAAGTAAATTTTGATGAAAATGTTAGTCTCTTGTTGTTAAAGATAAGGAAGGTTTGTAGGTTAAGGTACAGGTTGTTTCATGGTTGATGCAATTGTTTATGATACAAGTTGATTACAAGTTGTTTTGTATAGGTTGGTGCATGGTTCATGCACTTGTTTATGGTACAGGTTGAGTTACAAGTTGATGCATGGTTGATGCATGGTTCAGGTTATTGGTTCAGGTTATTGGTACAGGTTGTTTGTTGTAGGTTGATTGGTATAGGTTTACAGGAGTATATCTCACAATGATAGTGTGAAAGTGGTTCATCATTCTACTTATACATTGGGGCGGTTCGATGGGGAAAGGATAGGTGGTTGTAGCCACCTTATGGTTGTAGTTGGAGAATATAGAGGGTTGTAGCCTCCTTTTGGTTGTAGCCAGAGAATTGGGTATTTGGATCTTCCCTCAATTTGTAGCCTGAGAAACTAGAGGGTTGGACCACCATTCTAGTTGCAACTGGAAAACAAAGGAAGATGGTGCTTCAAATGAATGTAATTCTTCAATACATATTAGAAAAAACATTATGTGGCTTTCTCCCGCTTTGGGTTTCCACATAAAAAAAACTGGTGTACTATGTATGTGTATTATTGTTCATTTCTTCATTGTTTATTTACTCTGCAAATATTAGATGATAATGTTGGTTGTGGAGCCTGATTATCTCCCTAATTTATAGGTATTTTACTTTCAGCCGTGTTTATACCCCCTAAAGTATGTACACTCTTCCACGCGGGGGAGTGCAGAGGGGGGGTACCCCCTCTGCGGGGTCCAGGGGGCCTATCCCCCCGACTGGGGGATCTGGGGGCAAGCGGACCCCCAACGGGGGTTTGGGTGCAGCGTCCCCCGATGGGGGTTCGGGGATGAAGCCCCCGAAGCAAAAATTGCCTTATAAAAGTATATTGTAATTTCATTGTAAATCTGGACCGTTCATTATAAGGTCGCAGATCTAACGATAGATATTATGTTAGGGTTATTTTTCCTAGAAGGAAACCCTCTTTTATGAGGGAAATGTTACAGTTATGAACTAACTGAGAGGGGGGGGGTGAATCAGTTAGTGTAGATTATTAACGATTTACTCTCATTTTTCACTTTGAATCATTAATCTTAGTGGCAGTGAGTCTTTACTGTGAAATTCAGAGTTATAAACATAAAGCAGATAGT
>ML777143.1:1290139-1304537 GCA_009831015.1 Picea engelmannii
CTACAGGAGTGGATACAACACTATGGCATCATAGGCTGGGACACATGAGTGAGAAGGGTATGCAGATCCTTCACAAAAGAAATTTGTTGCCAGATCTTAAACAAATTGATTTGGACTTCTGTGAGCATTGTGTTTATGGAAAGAAAAAGAGAGTCAGATTTCTCAGAGTCAGAAAAGAAAATAAGAATGAAAGGTTAGATCTTGTGCATACATATGTATGAGGACCAGCTCAGGTATCATCTCTTGGTGGCTCTCATTGTTATGTTACTTTTATTGATGATGCAACTAGAAAAACTTGGGTTGTATTGTGACAGTCAGAGTGCCATTCACCTTGCAAAGGAATCAACCTTCCATTCAAAGACTAAGCATATACAGTTGAAGTACCACTTCATATGATCCACTTTGGAAGATGGACAATTGAAGATGGAAAAGATACACACTAGCCAGAATCATGCAGACATGTTAACAAAGGGAGTAACTAGGGAGAAACTGAGTTCTTGCTCAGTTTCAGTTGGTCTTCAAGAATGAAGATGAAGATGAGAAATTTACCAGGTCCAAGAAGGTTTAGAGTCCAGCATATACAATAGCGATGGAGTTGTTGAGATCAGTCTCCAAGTGGGAGATTGTTGGTTGTGGAGCCTGATTATCTTCCTGATTTATAGGTCTTTTACTTTTAGCCGTGTTTATACCCCATGAAGTATTTACACCCCATAAGTATGTACACTCTTCCACGTGGGGAAGTGCAGAGGGGGTGGTACCCCCTCTGCGGGGTCCAGGGGGCCTATCCCCCCGGCTGGGGGGTCTGGGGGAAAGAGGGGATTTAGGGGCAAAGCCCCCGAAGAAAAAATTACCTTATAAAAGTATATTGTAATTTCATTGTAAATCTAGACCGTTCATTATAAGTTCACAGATCTAACGGTAGAGATTATGTTAGGGTTTTTTTCCCTAGAAGGCAACCCTCTTTTATGAGGGAAATGTATTGCGGCTATGATTGATGGTGAATATTGTATTCTGAGAGAGGAGACTATGAAAGAAAGAATAGGAAGTTACAACGGGTTTTGTTGTAGGTTGTATCCCTTCATTTGCTAGATAATAATAAAGGAAGGACCTGGCAATTTCTCTGGTGGACGTGGCCCACACTGGGTGAACCACATAAATCAGTGTCTCTCTTGTATTGTGTGTCTTCTATGTTTTGTTTCTGCATTTGTTTTATTTTATTGTTCCGCGGTCCTGTTTTTCTAACAGATAATGCTACATTGATATAACACTTGCATTATATGGTTAAAAATGATTAGATTGCTCTATTACTAATTCACCCCCGCTCTCAGTAATCCAACAATTTGTATCAGAGCAGGTTCCTTCAGAAATCAGTTTAACCACTGAAAGGTAGATCATAGAGAGAAACAACATATATAAAAATGGAATACCACAGTTTGATGGATAGAAGTATGCATTTTGGATCATAAGGATGAAGACATATATACAGGCACAGGGATTTGAAATTCAGAAATCAATTGTAGATGGACACATAGCACCAGTATTTTCGTCGACAAATGACAAAGAATGAAACTTGGTCAGAATAATTCCAAATCCACAAATGCACTTATGAATGGTCTTGGAGAATCAGTATTCACCAAAGTTTCACATTATAAATCCTCTAAAGAGATTTGGGACAAACTTCAAAATATTTATGAAGGGGATTCAAAATTCAAAGAAGTAAATATTCAAACTTAGAGAGGTCAGTTCAAACAACTAAATATGAAGGAAGATGAGAATATAGAAGCTTATGTTTTACGAGTCAATGAAATAGTAAATGCAATCTTGGGATTGGGAGAAGAAATCAAAGAATATGTAATTGTTCAAAAGGTACTAAGATCTCTTCTTATGAGATTTGACCCTAATATATCAGCACTAGAAGAAAGAGCATATCTAAACTCAATAAGCATGGAAGAACTACATGGAATCTTCACAACATATGAAATGAGAACTGAACAGGAAAATCCATATATAAAAGAAGCAGCCTTCAAAGCATCCAAAAGGTCAAAGAAAAAGGGAAAGAAAAAAGAAAAAGAACATAGCAGCATCATTGATGTCTTGGAACATGATGAAGAAGTGGTCAACTTTGTCAGAAGATTGAACAAGGGAACCAACAACAGGTATAGAGGTAACCTTCCTTTGATTTGTTTTAATTGTGATGGTATTGGTTATTTTGCTAACAAATGTCCTCATAATAAAAAGAGAAATGATGAAGGTTACTCAAATAGCAAACAAACATATAAATGCAAAATAACCACAAAGAAAGTTTTCAAGAAAAGATTATGCATCAAAGAAGACATCTCATCATAAGATGGAGATGAAATTAGTGACAATGAGACAGAAAGAGTTCTATTCATGGTAGTAGAAGACTCTGATAAATAATATGCTAAAGAAGAACATGAAGAGGTTGAATAAGAATATGAATAGGCTAAAGAAGAATATGAGGAGGCAGAAGTTGACTACCGAGAAGAATTGTTGTGTTCCATAGAAGTTATCAGAAGAAAAATGAAGAAAAACAATAAACTACAAGCGGAACTAGACAAGAAAGAAGACACTCAGGAACTAGAACAAATGATCACAAATTTAAAGGTTCAAATTAAATAAGATAAAATAATTGAAGAAGCACTCAAAGAACAACTAGAAGGAAGAGATCGGATCATTGGAAATTTTGAAGCAACAATTTTCACATTAAGAAAGGATATTCAAAAGAAAAATATGCAGAACAGCTTAAAAGTTTTGAATGACATTATAAGCAGTAAAAAAACTCATCATGACAAATTTGGACTTGGATACAATCAGACAGAAAATGGATCAAGCTCCAAAACAATAGAACAAGAAACACATCCAAAAAGATATGCAAAAACAATCAAAGGGGATAGGAAGTTCTACAAAGAAAATTACAGGGACACTCCTCCACCGAGAAGATTCAGATTTCAGAGTCAAGAACCAACAGAAATAGATAGACCTCAGGAAGAAGAATGATTTATAAAAGTACCTCATTTTAGAAGATCTTCAACTCCCAGGTATCAAACTATATTTTTTGGTTTATGTTATGCATGTAATAATTTTGGACATAAATTTGTGAATTGCGGAGCTAACAACAGGAACATAAACAACTTTGAAATTCATACACAAAAGGGTTATCCAGGAAGGTCTAATGAAACATAGAGAAGAAATTACAATAGGTTTGAATCTTTGAGCACTGAAGTGGAATGCTACAAATGGAACAACTTTGGACACATGGCCAAATATTGCAGAATGATAGTCCCTACTAGAGAACCACAATCGAACAATAACAATCACAAACAAGAACCTCAAAAAAGGACATCGATAAGAAAGTAGAATCAGTATAGCAATGAAGAATCCACACTCTCTCTACAATCTAAGCAGAAGAAACATGGTTGTTATGTTGATGGTGGTTGTTCAAAACACGTGATAGGTGATCGAGACATGTTTCTTATATTAAGAAATAAAAGAGATGGATCAGTCTCCTTTGGAAATGATGATTCATCTAAAATCATTGGAAAAGGCAAAGTCAGAATTGGGAACAAGAATATCAAGGAAGAACATGTTGTACTAGTATAAGATATGAAACATAATCCTCTAAGTGTGAGTCAAATGTGTGACCAAGGTTATAAAGTTACTTGCGATTCACAAAAGTGAGAAATAAGAAAAAAAAAGTTCAGGAAAATTGATTGCAACAGTTGCGATAACTTCAAGCAACATATATGTATTAAGTGAAATTGGAAATCAAAAGTGTTTCCTAGGAAAGGAAGATGAAATTTGGCTATGGCACAAAATAATGGATCACGTACATTTTGATAACCTTGTCAAGGTCAACAAAAGGGAATAAGTTAGAGAAATGCCCCAGATTACGAAACCAACCAACACTTTATGCAAGCATTGTCAACAAGGAAAGAAAACAAAGACTAAGTTTAAATCAAAAGAATATTCAATGACAAGACCACTAGAAATTGTGCATACTGATCTAGTTGGACCAACTACAACAAAGGGTTTAAAAGGTGATAAATACTTTATGTTATTATTTGATGATTATACAAGAATGACTACAGTTTTCTTTCTCAGGAATAAGTCAGAAGCTTTTGAAAATTTCAAGGTCTACAAGGAAATGGTTGAAAATGAAATGGATTCAAAAATCAAATGCTTGAGATCTCATAATGGAGGAGAGTTCACTTCAAAGGAATTTATGGAAAACTGCAGCAGGCATGGAATACAAAGACAATTATATGTTGTTAGGATACCTCAACAAAATGGAGTTGTTGAAAGAGAGAATGGGACAGTACATGAAATGGATCGAACAATGCTAATGGATTCCAAATTGACAGATATCTTTTGGACACAGGAAGTGCATACAACAGTTCACATTCAAAACAGAGTAATGCTCAGAAACAACATTGAGAAAACTACCTATGAGCTATGGAAAGGAATACCAACAAATGTGAAGCACTTCAACGTTTTTGGAAGCAAATGCTACATCAAAAGAGAAGATGGAATAATGGAAAAGTTTGAATCTTGTGTGGACAAAGGAGTACTTTTTGGTTACTCAAGTACAAGGAAATCATACAAGTGTTACAACCTAAGATTGAACAAAGTTGTGGAAAGCATCAACATAACAATTGATAAAACATGTATAAAAGAATTAAAGGAAGAAGAAAATAAATCAATGCCACAACTTTACGAAGAAGAAGCAGAAGACAAAAACGAAGTAGAAGGGGACTTGATGATGAGGATCCAATGGAATCAGAAGAGAAAGTTTAGCAAGTGCCTCCAAATACACCTAATAGACAAGTACATAAGAATCATCCTTCATATCAAATTATCAGAAACAAAGATGCAGGAGTTGAGACTAGAAGAAGAATGTATTCACCAGAACAACCACACCTAGCACTCTCATATATGATTGAACCAACCTGTTTTGAAGAGGCCAACAAAGATGAATTTTGGAATAAGGTCATGGGTGAAGAATTGGATTAAATAGAGACAAACGACACTTGGGAATTGGTTCCAAGACCAAAGGATAAAAATGTGATTAGCACAAAGTGGGTATACAAGAATAAATTGAATGAAGATGGACAGGTTACAAGGAACAAAGCTAGATTGGTATGTAAAGGATATGCACAAGTTGAAGGAATCGACTTTGAAGAGACATTTTCCCTAGTTGCCAGAATGGAAGCAATCTGATTGTTTTTATCTTATGCATGCTCCAAAAATATTAAAGTGTATCAGATGGATGTAAAATCAACTTTTTTGAATGGGGAACTTGAAGAAAAATTCTACATTGAACAACCAAAAGGATTTCAGTTGTCAGAGAATGCAGATTATGTGTTTAAATTAAAGAAGGCCTTGTATGGTCTAAAACAGGATCTTAGAGCATGGTACTCTAGACTAGATAAATATCTACAGCAGGAATGGTTCAGAAAAAGAACTGCGGACAACAACCTCTACATCAAGCTAACTCAAGATAGTATTTTATTAATTGAAGTTGATGTTGATGATATTATTTTTGAAAGTACTGATGACATGTTAATCCATAAATTTGCAAAGGAAAAGTAGAATGAATTTGAAATGTCATTACTTAGATAACTATCCTTCTTTCTGGGTCTTCAGATATGTCAAAGCAACCAATAAATTTTTATTTCTCAAACCAAGTATATCAGAGAAATGCTAAAGAGGTTTAGAATGGAAGATTGAAAACCAATTATCACTCCCATGCAAACCAGTTGCAAGTTGAGAAAAGATGATGATTCAAAGTCTACAGATCAGAGGAAATGCAGGTCAATGATTAGTAGCCTACTATATGTGACAACATCCAAACCAAATGTAATGAAGGTAGATGGACAGGTGGCACTATTTCAAGCAGCACCAAAGGAATCACATGTATTAGCAGTCAAGAAGATTTTAAGATATCTCAAAGGAACAAAAGAGTTTGGATTATGGTATCCAAATGGAAAGGATCTATCACTTATTGCCTACACAGATGCAGATTGGGCAGGTTGCATTGATGACCGACGAAGCACCAGTGGAGAAACGTTCTACTTGGGTGAGTGTTTAGTATCATGGATAAGAAAGAAACAATCATCAATATCTTTATCTACAGCCGAGACAGAGTATATTGCAGTAACAGCATGTTGTACACATGTTTGATGGATGAAACTATTAGCGACATTTCTTGTCTCAGGCCTAAGAGCGTTCAGATCCACAAGTGGCATGAAAAACGCCCGAACGTAGCACACAGAAGAAGTCCTTTTCGGGTTTTAAACCAAGCGAGCGGTCATTTTGTTTCAGTGGAAAAGATTCATCGTCGAAGCATATCGACGATTGATGGGTAATTGCAGTCAGCTGAGTCGCGCCGAAGTATAGTGCAGAAGTTTTCAAAAAAGTGAGCAGTCGGATTTCCTCCGGGGTCAACCTTCGCTGACCATCGCGTCTCAGAACTTCGCGAGAGGAGAAGACCAAAGTTCCACACTCCAACTCGCGAGATTGTGAGTTGCGAGAGTCTTTAATGTTCGGCCTACAGTCTTGCCGCCTGGTCACAGAGGAACATGCCTGAGGAAAAGGTGCCAGCGCACACAATATGATAAGGCAGGTCCCACAATATTGCCGAGAAGATCTCAGCTGTCCATCTAGAGGGACACGTGGTGCGCGATTAGGCTCCTCGCCTTTTCTCCCATCACAACTTTAAAGCACGAGGTCCAGCCTCCTCCCAGCTACGAGACGCAAAGTGCCGAGGGTGCTAGGGATCGGGCCCACAATACTGACGAGATAATCAGATCCGTCGAATCTAGAAGGACACCTGGCACATGATTAATCCGTCTTGGCGTTTCGCTTCTCGCGACTTCAAAGTGAAAAGAATGGCTCCGTTATTTCGCGATGCGCAAGGTGCCGAGAGCATTCAGGGCCCGGGCCCACAGCAGCACGGGAAGATTTTAGAACCGTCAGATCTAAAAGGACACCTGGCACATGATTAAACTGTCTCAGCGTTTCGCCTCTCGCAACTTCAAGGCACAGAAAGCAGTCCCCCTTATTTGCGAATGTCGAAAGCCTCTATGGGAATAAAGTAGGGTCACGGTCCATGGTCACCCAAGAAATTAAAAGAGCTAAGTAGAAGGGGGGATAAAGGTGTTGTGTCCAGTCACCGAAAGCATCGTCACGATTCCCAGATGCCGTCAGAAGCGATTTCGCTCCTGGTTTTCGCTTGGAGTAAATAAAGATAAGAAAGAGTAGTTGAAGCCTCCTTTCATTCATTAAATGAGGGAATGGAGAGTCTGGCAAGATGTTCACTCGTAGAGGTCCTGTGTACCGATTTTCTCAGAGAGGCCATGCCGACGTCCTCAGCTCGACGAAGAAGTCTGCGCATGCTAGCCGAGCACTTAATGGCTCAGCTACCCTCCTTACAGGAGCCATGCATAGTTAAGGTGACATTTAAAGAAAGATATCAGTATGAGTTTGATTGAAGGGACACCAAGCCTCGGGGTGACGAGGCACGCCTCTATGAGGAGAATTTCCTGAGTATATAGGCTCAGTCTTTGTATTTTGCAAGCATCGATGGTTGAGCTGAGCTCCCGATTGTAAATATTTAATGAAGCACTGATACTCTGGTTATGTATGGACTTTTGAGACTTCTTGCCTTATGAATGCCAGTTTCTTTCATGTCTTTGTTTACACTGTGTTAGAGCAAATTGGAATTGGAGGATCCAGTCAAGCTGTAGCTATTATAGGATGATGTTGTCATGGATCACTGTAATAGTTGCATTGTCTCTAATCAGTTCTTGTGATTTTCCCAACGCTGAGTGACTTGGAATTGGAGGATCCAGTCAAGTCCCCTTTTAGTTTCTTGAAGCCCTGAACCAAGAGGATCCTGTGTTTAGAGTCTTTCCCCTACAAACCGCTGTAAGCCTATTGCCCAGAGCTATTTGTTCACCTTCCTTACTAAGTCTTCCACCTGCTCATCTTTTAATCAACCCACTGGCTGAATTTAGGATTCCAGACCTCCTTTGTTCTTTACATAACCTGACCCAGTCCCTGAGTTAGAGTGATATCTCCTCGAGTCTTTATCTCCATTCGGTCATCCCTTTATAAACAAACCGTGACATAAAAATTGATGGGCGTTGGGCTCTGCTTCTATAAGAAATCTAGGAGCAACTTCCAGCGCTAACATTTTTGGCACCGCTGCTAGGGACGAAGTTGAAGATTTTCCCTGGGTAGAATGACAATTATCAGCTGATTCTGAAGGTGCATTAGATATCAGAACTATTGAGATTTCTACTGTGCACCTGGCGACTCCACTGTGACAACTCCACTGGGGAGAACCTGCTCTATTAATTGTGGCTTTCAGAGGCATACATATGCGGTCTCATCCACATCTGCCTCTAGCTACATCTGAAACAGATCCAGAGGTAATTTTCAGAAAGGGAAAGGCCCCTGAAGAAGGAGCGTCCATCACCGAACCAGGTAATCCGCTATCTCTTTCTGTAGAAACTCCATTTTCTTCTCCTCGGCTTCCCAACAGGCCTGTTTCTGCAGTTTCCCGTTTCATAAATTTTGGGAGTGTTCCTGTTGAGTTTTCCTCTCCTGGTCTGGTACCGGAGGGATGAGACCTTGTCATTCCCATATCCCCTGAAACTGTACCTTGGCATTGGGCCAGGACCACAGAAGATCTTCCCACTCCTACCTTTACTACTCCTGTGCAGAGAGAAGCACCTACTGAATTGAGCTCATTAGCCTTCTCCTTAAATCCCCTTTTATTTCCCACTCCACTCTGAAACTCATTCCCAGTATCCCCTTCGCGAACTCCTTCTCCTCCGAGTTCTCCTCCACCTAATATCCCTATGGCTAGTGATAATCCCCCTCTGAATAGAATGGACACCATAGTCACTGCCAGATACGCTCCCTTAGTCCTACCCCATCCTATGAATCCTCTCCCTGCTGGAGATTACTTAAAGTACATGCCTAAGTTCACTAGGGAGGGAGACATAACTGCGGAAGAGCACCTGGATGCTTTCTACAGTTACGCAGACAACCTCAACATTGAAAATGAAGATGTCTTGATGAGAGTCTTCGTCCAGAGCCTGGATGGCAAGGTGAGGAAGTAGTTTAGAGGATTGGCTCGAGGGTCTATTGCTGGGATTGAAGCTCTAGATAGTGCTTTCCTGAGACAGTGAGGAGATAGGAAGGATTTTATGTATTACATGACAGAGTTCGGGTCTTTGAAGAAGATGGAAGGAGAATCTGTCTCTGACTTCTCCAAAATATTTAATAAAATGTATAACAAAATCCCTGCCGAGGTAAAGCCTTCAGAAGCCTCAGCTAAGATTTCGTATGCTAGCGCATTCAGCCCTGATTTCTGCCTTTTGTTGAGAGAAAGAAGAGCCCCCTCCTTAGCTCAAATGCAAGATGCGTCCATAGAGGTAGAATCCAATGTTTTAGCAGCTGACAGACTGAGGAACAAGATCGACGCAGACAGGAGAAAGGGAAAGTCCGAAGCCTCAACCCCCGGCCCATCATTGGTGCCTCACCCTCATGTGGATGAACTAACTAAGGTGGTGAAGTCTCTGTCTGCAAAGATGGAGAGAATGAAGGTCGAGGCGAGGCAATCATACAAGGGCCCTCAGAACACCGAAAACAAAGGAGGTTTCAGGAGGCCGAACAATTTTACTCCCCTGAATCTACAAAGAGAGAGGGGAAGAGACAGAGAATACCAGAAAATTCAGGCCCCTTTCCAAAACAATTTTGTGGCCAAGAGGGAAGAAGGGGGAACGGATGAGCCCGATCATGAAATCCATTACTTCAGAGACACTCCCCCTTTTCCTCATCTAACTCAATCATACTACAAGGAATATCTCATGGACAACCAGCTAAATGAACTAAGCAAGGGGGACAAGGCCAGCGGCGGTCGAGGCAGGTATAACCTGAGGTCCGACAAAAAGACAGCAGCACCTGATATTCCTGAGCAGACCACTGGAACAGAGAAACCTGCTAACGAAGTAGTAGATGGTCACAGAGGTAAGATGGCTCAACCCTTCTCTCCCATTTTCCACAATCATGCCCCTAAAATAAGAGAGATTCCAAAGCTTACATCTTCTTTTAATTTCGAACATGAAATTCAAAAGATTAGAATCCCTGTGCCACTAACTGAATTGATTAAACATGAAGGGTTCAAGAAGCGCTTCTTTGAGCTTTTACAATCTGAGGTTTCTAGCCTTCCCACAGACTCCATCAATCTACAAGATGAAAATCCTACAGTTATCCTAGTTCCTATGGTAGAAGATAGGAATGACTCATCCCCTCCCTTATACACCTCCTTGAACATACATGACAAGGTGTTGCACAACTGCTTGATGGATTTTGGGGCCTCTCACAACCTCATGCCCAAAACTGTCATGGAAGAACTAGGACTGGAAGTCACCCGAGCCTATCATGACCTCTATTCCTTCGACTCCAGGAAAGTTCAGTGTCTTGGAGTTATCAAAGACCTGGTCGTCACCCTGTTCCAGTTGCCCATGAAAAGTGTGGTCATGGATATAGTAGTGGCTGATGTCCCCCCCAAGTTTGGTATGTTGCTGTCGAGATCTTGGATAAAAAGACTGGGGGAACCCTGCAGATGGATCTCACATATGCTACTATCCCATTGTTCAGAGGAGAGCATAGAAGACTATACAGAGAAGCCCAACTGGCCTATATAATCAGCGATGAAGCCAACCCTACCAATCATCCCATCTTTGCCTTGGACACCGATTTAGGATCCAGTGTGTTACAACTCACCAATGCTCCCGAGCCTCCTCTTGAACTCAGAAAGCAGCCCACCATTTCCCCTGAATTTCCTCCTCGCATCACCCCTGTTTGGAAAATGTTCTTTGATAGAGCCTCTTCCAGGGAAGGCGCTGGAGATGGGGTGGTTTTCGTGTCACCTGCTCTAGAAACCATATCTCTGTCATACAAATTTTAATTTGAAGCTACCAACAATGTGGCAGAGTATGAAGCTCTCGTCCTAGGATTAAGAGCCGCAAAATAAATGGGAATTCAAGAGGTGGCGGTGTTCGGAGATGCAGAGTTGGTGGTCCAACAGATCAGAAATGCCTATCAGGCTAAGCATCCTCGACTCAGGAGTTACAGAAATGAGGTATGGGACATAGTTGACAGTTTTTTCTCAGCATTTCACATTTCTTTCATCCCAAGAGAGGAGAATGCAACGACAGATTCCTTGGCTACATCAGCAAGTAATTTCAAAGTACCTTTGCCGCATAAATTCAGATATGATGTGGAAGTAAAATATAGGCCCACCATACCTAACAACGTCAAACATTGGAAGGTATTTGAGGATGATCTTGAGGTCAAGAGGTTCTTAGAGACTGTTGAGGAATTTTCAGAAATGCACATCGACCAAGGCGTTGTCTCGGAGGAAGAGCTCGATGGGGATAATTTTCTGAATAAGATTGTTGGGCGTGACATTGTACAGCTACCTAGCAACCATATTCCCAGAGTACTGGTTCCTTTGGAAAGGTTGTTTGATAGAAATGATGTGTCGATAAAGGGAGAAGTCTCGGAGAAAGACACTGGTACTATTCAGTGCAAGATTGGGACCGAGAGTGAGCCCAAGTATGTCAAATTGTCAAAGAATCTGACAAAGGAGCAAAGGTCTGAATACATTGGAATTTTGAGGGAATTTGCGGATGTTTTCTCCTGGACATACGAAGACCTCAAAACATATGACATCTCTGTCATCGAGCATAAAATCCCATTGAAATAAGATGCAAATCTGTTTAGGCAGAAGCTGAGAGAGATCAATCCTATGTTGTTGCCTATCATGGAGAGGGAAGTGAAGAAGTTGCTTCAAGCTCAGATCATTGTACCGCTGAGATATTCAGAGTGGGTGGCCAACTTGGTGCCAGTAAGGAAAAAGAGTGGAGAGATCCGGCTCTGTGTAGACTTCAGAAACCTGAACAGGAGCTCATGAAAAGATAATTACCCCTTACCAAAGATGGAGCATATACTGCAGAGGGTGACAGGAGCTTCTAGGATGTCCATGGTTGATGGTTTCTCTGGCTACAATCAAGTCTCGGTTCTTCCTGAGGACAGAGAAAAGACGATGTTTACCACTCCATGGGGCACATTCATGTACGCCAAGATGTCGTTTGGATTAATGAATGTAGGGGCAACATTTCAGCATTCCATGGACATAGCTTTCGTCGGGGAAAAGGAAAAATTTGTGGTCATCTATCTAGATGACATCATAGTGTTTTCAAGGTCGGATAAAGAACACTGTTGTCATCTCAAGAAAGTTTTCCTGAAATGCAGAAATTTTGGCATTTCATTAAACCCCAAGAAATCTTTGTTCGCCATGCAGGAGGGAAAGTTACTAGGCCACATAGTATCAGCGGAAGGAGTCAAAATTGACCCTAGCAGAGTTGAAGCAATACAATCTCTATCAATCCCGAGGTCCAAAAAGGAGGTCCAATCTTTCCTTGGTAAGATTAATTTTCTGAGGCGGTTTGTGCCTAACTTCGCGGAGGGGGTAAAGCTTATAACAGCCATGCTGAGGAAAGGAAACGAAGTGAGGTGGACTTCTGAATCACGACATTCCTTCGAGAAAATAAAGAAAGCCCTGACTGAAGCCCCCATGCTTATTAGTCCCGACTACTCAAAGGATTTCCTTATTTTCTCCTTTGCCTCACCTGACACGGTGGCAGCTGTTTTATTACAGAAAAGCGAGGATGGGCTAGAGCAGCCTATTGCTTATTTCAGTCGAGCATTGAGGGATTTCGACGTCAGATATGACACTATGGAGAAGCAGGCCTATGCCCTGATAAAGGCTCTCAAGGCATTCAGAATCTACATCCTACAGTCAAAAATCATTGCTTACGTCCCCTCAGCTGCTATTAAAGACATTCTCGTTCAGCCCGACATAGACGGGAGAAGGAGTAAATGGATAGACAAAATTCTGGAATTCGACCTGGAGATAAGGCCCACCAAATTTATCAAAGGTCAAGGTTTAGCCAAGATGTTCGTTGAAGCAAACTACCAAGCTCTAGGGATAGGTTTCATAAGCGAATGCTCAGAAATTCCACCAAGTCGGTTGTCTGAAATGGACCCTCAAAGAGAGCCCCCATTGGCTCCATGTCCTTGGTATAAGGATATCATATATTTCCTGCAGGAGTTGCAGCCTCCAGATGGCCTGCCAAGAAACAAAGCAAGATCTCTGAAGCTCAAGGCAGTCAGATATTGCCTTATTGATCAAATTGTATACTGGAAAGACCCCCTGGGGGTACTATTAATATGCATGGATCCACAGGAGGCCGACAAGATCATGGTTGAATTTCACAGCGGTTTATGTGGAGGGAACCATTTCTGGAAAGCCACATCCCACAAAATCCTCAGGGCCAGATACTACTGGCCTACCATGTTCATTGACATCTACAAGAAGGTCAGGACCTGCATCGAGTGTCAAAAATTCACAAGAAAGCAGCAGCTCAAGTCTCTCGGAAAATCCACAGTTGGTATCATTTCATCGTCGACCACTTAACTAAGGTCTTCAAGAAGAAATAGACCACTTAACTAAGGTCTTCAAGAACATTGGAAATAGAGATAGGGACATCAAGAAGGCAATGGATAAGAAAGAAAGGAGGACTCGTATACAGAATGATCAAACCTCAAACAGTAGAGCCTTTCTTCCCTACATTCGAGGTGTCACAGATAAGATTGCCAAGGTTTTAAGAAGAAAAGAAATTATGACCTCTTTCAAACCCCTAATCACTATCAGAAAAAGAATGAAGTTTGTAAAGGACCCTACAGACAACCAACAAGAGAAAGGCATCTACAAAGTATCATGTTCATGTGGGAAATGTTACATCGGTGAAATTGGACGATCATTCCAGGTAAGGATTAAGGAACACGAAGTAGACATTAGAAAGGAACGTACCCGTACCTCCGCCTTAGCAGAACACTCCCACAAAACCAAACATCATGTTTGCCTTGAGGATACCAAGATACTAGCAAAAGAGGGTCACTACTACAAAAGACGCTTAAGAGAATCTATAGAAATAATCAAGCACCCCAACAACATGAATAGATACGGTGGCCTAGAGGTAAGTAGCTTTTGGCACCCATTAATCAACCAATTAAAGGAACATCCTCTAACGAATCAGGTTTGACACCGACCATTTCTTTTCCCACTTGTTTTGGTTTAAATTGAATAGGTTTAAGGGTCTATCCAGTCCTAATACTACTATTAAAATTCTTATTAAAAACTTGTCACTACACACTTTTTAATTAAACCCTAATCCTTTACACACCCTAATACCCTCACTAGACAATACACTTATTATTTTAAACCCTAATCCTTTTA
>ML777143.1:1316565-1347211 GCA_009831015.1 Picea engelmannii
GAGAGAAAGAGAAGGGGGGGTTGAAGAGGGGGAGAGATAGAGAGAGGGGTGTTAGGGAGAGAAAGGGAGGGAGGACGAAGAGAGAGAGGCTAAGAGGAGAGGTAGAGAGAGTGTGAGATAGAGAGGTGCATAGAGAGAGAGACAAAGAGGGGAGAGTGGTGGAGAGAGAGAGAGAGAGGGTAAGAGGGAGATAGGGGTGGAGAGGATGAGAGAAGAGAGGAGGGAGAGATGGCGAGAGGTTGAGAGAGAAGAAAAAAAGGTGGGGGAAGAGGGAGGGAGTGATAGAGTGGAAGAGTCAAAGAGAGATAGGGAAAGAGAGCGGGAGAGAGGGAGGTAGAGAGAGAGTGAAAGAGTGAGAGGGGGGATTTAGAGAGAGAAAGATAAAGAGAGATAAGGGTGGGGGGTGAGAGAGAGTGATGGAGGGAGAGGGAGAGTTGGTAAGGTAGTTGTTGAGTTTTGTAACTTGGGAGGTGTTCCCCATCTGTTTTGCACTCCTTGACACATGTGGGATGGACTATACACTTTGTGCCTTGTACTTTTTTCTAATTTCACTTTGACTTAGGTGTTTTAATTCAAAAGTGAAATTTAGTCATTTATGCCTAAAATGACTATTAATTCACTTTGTGGGTGAATTAGAGACATAAAGTGAACTTAGGAAACTTAACACAAAGTGGTTTATTGAATTAGATACTTTTGGGGAGATCTCAACCATTGATTAGATGGGAGATGAGATGATCTCCACCATTGATATCTTAGGTTTCCTTTTGGAGGTTTAAGAGGGGTGCAAAGGGTGAAGGAGGCATTCATTCTTCATTTGCTCTCCTGGAGAGGAAGACATGGAGATTTGAGATGAGGATTGTTGCATCAGATTGCTAGAGCTTAGGCACGTGTTTTCATGGAGGGAGGCATTCAGTTACTAGCATGGTTTATTTACTGAGAAGGTTTCACATATGTGGAGAGTGCACTTGCCAGAGAGGGTGCATCGGTTGTGGGGAGGACTTCTAGCCATTAGATTGTAGTGAGATCAGTTGCAGAGGGAGGCCATCCAATAGAGCTTCATTCCTATGGAGGGGTTTTCATATCCGAGCTCATAGTTTCCTTCTGGAGCAGTTTCAGTGGTTTTGTCATCTTGTATGTGGGGTGCACCTTCCTAGGGTGCACCTGAAGGTTTTGGACTTGTGTTTCATCCTAGATTTGGATGTTATTGTATCAGGTTCCTTTATATTTTGTACTTGTTGTATTCCACCTTCTTTTTTCCTCATATATAGACATATATTCCAAACTGGTTTTCCCCGAGGGGGGGTTTATCTAGGGTCATGTTGACCAAAAATACCTGTGTACAAAAATGCATGTGTTAGTCTTTTAGATCTACTTATTTTCAGTTGTAAAGATCTTTAGGTGTGTTGTATTTATTTTAGTATGCATGTGCTAACTTATGGTTACTAAAACTACATGCTAGAGCACCTAAAATAGCAAATACAACCATAACAAATCAACAAGAAGTTCTTGGACTATTGGCTTTCCTAAAACAACAACATATACTTTACATAACACTTGAAACTTAGAGCCAAACTGTCGTCAAAGACAGACCCATTTGGCAAGCTTGATAGGACCTGAAAATCTTCATGGTATGAGAGCTAAGGTGGCTGAACTTTTGAGCAGTTTGGATAGCAGATTGTTGGTTGTCATATACATATTTTTGGCATAATTTTTTGGATAGCCATTGACTCATTCAGTGGTTGTTAGAGGGAATATTTTTATAGAGGACAGATTTGGCACGTTTCATCAGTCTCTTTTATGTTGGGTATGTGTTATATTCTTTGCATACGTGTGTGTGGGTTCGTCATATTCGACAATTGTGTCTGATGATACCTCTAGTAGTGCTCTTTCTGTCGTGTGCGTCGGGCGATTTACTAGGGGTCCCAGGGGGGGGAAAGTATGCCCCCCCTAGTTACGCACAGCGTCCAGAACCGAGCGGTATCCCGGGGCTGACATGGTTCAGGGCAGCGTTTCAGAATAGTTTTTTGGGCGGTTTTTGCTATTTTTAGCGGATTTTGCTATTTTTAGCGGTTTTCTAAATTAATCCCAGATTAAGGGATTAGGGTTTTGGTATCTACGAAATGCCTAAAAAAAATTTATATATATTGTATGGTGAATGGTGAAATTCGATATAATGAATATAAGAAAGGTTTTCCCGGTTGAGAGTTTCTGGTATAAATCTATGTGTACTGTGTGAATGAGCCATTGATTAATTTATGTTTTGCTTAAGAATCTACATGCATTTATTTACTTTGCAAGTTTAAAACTTACATGTGGTATCAGAGCTCTTTTTTTTCTTTAGAGGGACACCTTTGTTGCTGAGAGTTTGGCTCGGTCTTGATAGATCAAGTTGATCTTGGGTCTGTGATAAACCTGGGTTTAGTGGGAGCTTTTGCAGTGGTTATTCGAGTGTAGAAAGATAAATGGTGAGCTCTTCTAGAATCGAGATAGAGAATTTCAACGGTAAAAACTTTGAGCTATAGAAGCTCAAGATGGAGGACCTTCTTGTAGACAAAGAACAATGGATCACTGTGGATCCTGGTACACTGTCTACTAGCACACAGGGTACTGGTACACAACCTACTAGTACACAAACTACTAGTACACCACCTGCTAGTATGTCGAAGGAAGATTGGGAGAAGTTGGATAGAAGATAAAGTAGTACTATTCGACTTTGCCTGGAAGATTCGGTGTTGTTGAATGTCTTAGGAGAATCTACAGTGAAGGAATTATGGGATAAGTTGGGGAATTTGTATCAATCAAAGTCCCTAGTAAACAAGTTGTTTCTTCGAAAGAAGTTGTATCATCTTAGGATGGAAGATGGAGATTCTGTGACAGAACATCTAAATTCCTTTAATAATCTAGTAAGTCAACTTGTCTCTGTTAATATTATGATTGCAGAAGAAGATAAGTGTATTACTTTGTTATGTTCTTTGCCAGACTCTTGGGATAATTTGGTTGTAGCAGTTGGTAGTACCACTCAATCTACATTAAAGTATGAGGATGTAGTTTCATCCTTTTTATTTGAAGAGATGAGGCAGAAAAACATGGATAATCATAGCACAGATGCTTTATTTGTAAGAGGTCATACCCAAGATAGGAATCATGATAATCCTTCGGGGGGGGGAGACCTAAATCTATAGGTAGATCTAAGTCTCTAGGAAAATCTTTGAGGAAATGCTCGAAGTGTGGTAAAACAAGGCATTATAAGAAAGATTGCAAGTCTAAGAAGGTTGAAAAACCAAAGGGATCTGATAGTACCTCTTCCACAGAGGCAAAAACATTCACTGAAGAAGGAGGTGATGTTTACCTGCCATCTACAGGTGCACATGCAGACTGCGATGTATGGTTGATCAAATCAAGTGCATCATACCATATGACTCCTCATAAGGAGTGGTTCTCTGAATATGAAAAATATGATGGTGGTGATGTATTCCTAGGAGATGACTCGACAACCAAAATCATGGGATGTGGAAGGGTTAAGTTGTTTCTAAAATATGAAAGGATTAGAAATCTCCCCGGGGTTTTGCACATTCCAAAATTTGCTAGGAGCCTAATATTTGTAAGCAAGTTGGATGATGCAGGAGTGGATACTATATTTGGAAAGAACACTTGCAAGATGGTACAAGGAGCAATGGTGTTGATGAGGGGATTTCGGTGTGGAAATCTGTACAAGTTGTTGGGAAGAACTTATTCTAATGGGTGTAGCAATTTTGTTGTCCCTGAGAAGAGAATTGAAGGAGACAAGACCAATATTGTCCCAGAAAATAAGACCATGTTGTGGCATCGAAGACTGGGGCATATTGGAGAAAAGGGCCTTCGAACACTACACAATAAAGGTATGGTTGAAGGTATGTCTAATTGGACTCTGGATTTTGATTTATGTGAACATTTCATATATGGTAAACAAAATCGAGTAAGATTCCCATCTGGTGCTACAAGAGCAAAGAGGATCTTAGAGTTGATACACAATGATGTGTTTGGACCTGTTCCTGTTCCATCCCTACATAAATCTATGTATTATGTTTCATTCATAGATGATTTTTCAACACATGGATTTATTTTCTTAGAAAGAAATCTGAGGTATCTGATAAATTTAAAGAGTTTAAGGCTTTGGTAGAAAATCAGAAAAAGAAGAAAATAAAGGTATTGAGAACAGATGATGGTGGAGAATTCTGTGGAAATGAACTTGAAGAATTCTGTAATAAGTGTGGTATAGCAAGGCAGAAGACTACTCCATACACTCCTTAGCAGAATGGAGTTGAAGAAAGGATGAACAGGACACTGATGGAAAAATAAAGGATCATGCTCATCGGTGTCGGGTTAGGACAAGAATTATGGGTAGAGGCAGTGGGTACAACATGTTACCTGGTCAATCGATCACCTTCATCAGCGTTGGATGATAAAACTCCACACGAGGTATGGTATGGAAAGAAACCCTCTCTTCAACATATTAGAGTGTTTGGTTGTGATGCTTATGTACATGTTGCAAAGGAAAATAGGAGTAAGATGGATAAAAAGGCTGAAAAGTGTATCTTTATTGGTTATAAATATGGTGTGAAAGGTTATAATCTTTGGAACCTAGAAACCAAGAACATTGTTTGCAGTCGAGATGTTGTTTTCAGAGAGGTTAAAGATGTTTCCAAACAAGAATTCCTACCAACGCAAGATGAACCTGAGAAAATAGATCTTGAGTTTGATGATGCAAAATCTGAATCATCTGAAGAAGAGAAAGCAGAAGAAGAAGAAGAAGAAGAAGAAGAACCTCATACCCCATTATTGAGGAGATCAGTGAGAGATAAAAGGAAACCAGAAAGGTATAGTCCACCTGATTTCCATTCCAATTTTTCTTTATCTATTACTGATGATGATCCCATAACTGTCATGGAAGCAATGAATTCAGAGGATATTAAACTCTGGAAGAAATGGATGCCTTGGATAAGAATGAGGCATGGGATATAGTTGAGTTGCCAGATGAAAGAAAATATGTTGGTAGAAAATGGTTGTTTAAGAAGAAGTTTAATGCACAAGGTAAAGTGGAGAAATACAAATCTTGATTAGTTGCAAAAGCTTATTCCCAGGTAGAGGGAATTGACTTTGGTGAGATTTTTTTTCCTGTTGCTAAGTTAACTTCTATTAGATTTATTTTATCTATTTATGTTGCTTTTGATCTTGAAGTGGAACAACTAGATGTGAAGACAACATTCCTACATGGGGATATGGAAGAAGAAATCTACATGAAGCAACCAGAAGGCTTTGTAGTGAAGGGAAAGAAAGAGTTCGTCTATAAGCTAAAGAAGACACTATATGGTCTGAAGCAATCACCTAGGATGTGGTACCAAAAGTTTGACACATACATCCGTGGATTGGGATTTGTAAGAAGCAGGGCTGATCACTCTGTATATTCCAAGCAGGCTGGTAACCAATTCGTTCATGTAGTGTTGTATGTTGATGACATGTTTTTGGTAGGAAATAACATGGATATTATCAAGGAGGTGAAATCACAGCTATCCTCCAAATTTGACATGAAGGATCTCGGTGATGCTAACTTCATTCTGGGAATGGAGATTAAAACAGATCATGCAAATAGGAAACTCTAGTTGAATCAAAGAAAATATGTTGAGACGATATTGCAGAGGTTTAATATGCATGGAAGTAAACTACTCAAGGTTCGTATTCCTATAGGTGTAAAGTTATCTAGAGAGCAGTGTCCTAAGACACAGGAAGAAGGAGAGGACATTTCCCATGTTCTGTATGCCAATGTAGTTGGAAGTTTGATGTATGCAATGGTTTGTACTAGACCAGACATTGCACATGCAGTGGGAATTTTGAGTAGGTATATGTCAAAACCAGGGAAGGAGCATTGGACAATAGTAAAGAAGGTCTTCAGGTATCTTCATGTCACTACCAGTTATGGATTGTGCTACCAAGGAAGACCAGGATTGGACAGAGTGGTGGACATACATGGATTTGTTGATGCAGAGTGGGTTGGAGATCTGGATCTCAGAAGATCTATAAGTGGGTATGTGTTTAACCTATTTGGAGGAGAAATCAGTTGGATGAGCAAAAGACAAGTTGTAGTGGTACTCTCAACTATAGAAGTTGAATACATGGTAGCCACTCATGCAAGAAAAGAAGCAGTATGGTTACAAAGATTGTGTTCAGGTATTGGGTTGGTACGACAAGCAGTGAGATTAGATTGTGACAGTCAGAGTGCAATATTCCTGGCAAAGAACCCAACTTATCATTCGAAGAAAAATCATATTGATGTTCAGTATCACTTTGTGAGAGACATGGTTGAGGAAAAGGTGTTTCTATAAAAGGTTGACACTTTGAAGAATGTTGCAGATTCATTAGCAAAGTCTGTGAGCATAGAAAAGTTCTCCTGGTGTAGGGTAACAATGGGCATTGCTACCTTGAATTGTTGACTATGTAATCCCCTGGGCCCCTAGATGTAAAGAAAACAACAAGTGGGTGAATGTTGGGTATGTGTTATATTATTTTCATGTGTGTGTGTGGGCGCATCAAATTCAACAACTATGTCTGACGATCCCTCTAGTAGTGCTCTTTGTGTCATGTGTGTCGGGCGCTTTACTAGGGGGGTCCCAGGGGGGGAAGGTATTCCCCCCCTAGTTACGTGCAACGTCCGGAACCGGGTGGTAGCCCGAGGCTGACAGGGTTCGGGGCAACGGCCCGAATTTTGTTTTTGGGCGGTTTTTGCTATTTTGACAGATTTTTCTATTTTTAGCGGTTTTCTAAATTAATCCCAGATTAAGGGATTAACGTTTTGGTATCTACAGAATACATACAAACATTGTATATATATTGTATGGTGAATAGTTAAATTCGATATAATGAATATAAGAAAGGTTTTCCTGGTTGAGGGTTTCTGGTATAAATCTCTATGTACTATGTGAATGAGCCATTGATTAATTTTTGTTTTTCTTAAGAATCTATATGCATTTCTTTACTTCGCAGGTTTAAAACTTACATTTTCACACCTACGCAGTAGGAGTGAGGTTGATTTGACTTGACCTCTTTTCACACCTATTTTGTTAGGAGTGAGGTCAGATTACACTTGTCTCTTTTCACACCTGTGTTGACAGGAGTGAGATAGTATTTTCCTTGGCAGTTTAGCATCAGTTGGAGAGTGCAGTTTGGCAGACATGTCATCATATCAGATGTGAGTTGAGGAAAGGATAGCAAGGGCTAGAAATTGGTCACCTTGGAAGGCGAGGATGGTCTTTGTCTTAGAGGACCTCAAGATATGGTACATAGTCAAGGCAGTTGTTCCACCCATTCCTATCACTGCCCTTGTCTTGGTGGCAGAGTTCAAGAAATAGAAAAACAAGCTAAAGAGGACCATTTGTGATGCAGTTCGTGACCATATCATACCCCATTTGAAGGGGAGGACTTGTGCATTTGATATGTGGGCATCTCTTTGTAAGATGTATGAGAGCTCCAATGAGAACCGGATTATGATGACGGACTCAGGGGCATTCCCATGCTCAAGGAAGAGTCGGTAAATTCATTCCTTGGTCGCTACGCTCAGATTAGAGAGGATTTGGAAGCTGTCAAAAAGATTATGAACCCTAACTCTTTGGTGAGGCAAGCTATGAATAGCTTCACCAAACTGTGGGGTCCATTTGTATGGGGCATTGTTGCCAGGGAGGTCATGCCTACATGGGAGAGGATGTGGGATGACTTCATCCAGGAGGAGATTAGGCTTGCAGCAGAGGCTTCTGGATAGCGGAAGCAACATATTGGTCAGGGTGAGGAGGATATTTCTCTTTGGACAAAGGGAAAGAAGAAGGTCGGCCGTGGGGGTCGGCAGGGTCCCAAGTTTGGGGGCCCACCACAAGGGAGTGGAGGAGAGAGTAGCAGTGGTCAGGGAAGTGGTAAGAAGTGAGATATGAGAAAAGTGAAGTGCTTTGTTTGTAAGAAGTTCAGGCACTATGTTGGACAGTGTCTGAATAGGAAGAAGAAGAGGGGTGGTACCACAATTATAGCAAAGGAGGTAGATTTTCAGACAGTTTCAGAGAGAGTGTTCTTTCCTCATATGTTGCACTTCAGTTGAGACAACACTCAGTATCTGGTATATTGACAGCAGGGATTCGATTAATATGACTAGAGTTCGAGAGCACTTTACTGATCTTAGATACACCGAGGTCAGGAGAGAGATTTATCTTGCATATGAAACATTGGTCAGAGTTGTTGGGATTGGCACAGTTACTTTTCAGACAGATATCTTGCCACCTATATCATTCACAGACGTTATTTATGTCCCTGGGTTGAAGAAGAATTTGATTTCAATTTCCACCCTCCAGGATAGAGGTCTTGAGGTGAAACTCAAAGGCACCGAGGTACTCATTCATCCTCGGGGGTCTTCACTTGCCTTAGGATAGGTGATTGGAGTGAGCGATGGGAAACTGTTCAAATTTCTTTTTCAACCACTTCATGCATTGGCAACGCGAAGCGACAGCAGCAGATAGTTATGTGAGTTATGGAATCACAGGATGGCCCACCTACATCATGGATCTCTCGAAGGACTGACAGAGGTTGTGACCGGAGTGCCATAGATCATCATAGAGCATCAGGATGTTTGCATCCGGTGTGTGCTTTGTAAGTTTACCAATGCATCATTTATCAGCAGTGACACCAGGTCAGCTAGGATAGTGGATTTAGTACACATGGACATGTGTGGGCCGATGACTCAAAGGTCCTGGAGTGGTTGTGAGTACTATATCACATTTATTGATGACTACTCGAGGAAGACTTGGATCTATTTCCTGAAGGCCAAGAGTGAGGTCTTTACATGGTTCCAAGATTTCAGAGCTCTTGTGGAGAACTAGTTGGGAAAGAGGATCAAATTCTTGCAGTCAGATAATGGGGGAGAGTATTCCTCAAGATAGTTTGTAGAATTTTGTGCCCAGTATGGAATTATAAGATAGATGACCATACCCTACAACCCCCAGCAAAACGAGGTTGCCGAGAGGAAGAACTGAGCCATTACCAGTGTAGCGAGATCCATGTTGCATGATCATAGTTTTCCTTTGTACTTATGAGCAGAGGCATGTGCTACTATAGTTTACTTGTAGAACATGGTCCCCCACATGATATTGGGGAAGATGAATCCTGAGGATGCCTTCACTAGTAGGAGGCCCGATGTCGAGAACATCAGGATCTTTGGGTGCTTGACTTTCTCTCATGTACCCTCGGAGAGGAGGACAAATATAGAGCCCATAGCCCATCAGGGGATTCTAGTTGGATACTCAGAGGCTTCCAAATCCTATCGCATATAGATTCCACCTCTTAGGAGAGTGGTGGTGAGCAGAGATGTTAGATTTGAGGAGGATAGGGATTTTCAGAGATCTCTTGAGTCGAGAGTTGGACTTGAGGATGATGCAGATTTGTTGATTGCAGTCTCAGAGGGAGCACATCCTTAGACTTCATGTACACTAGTATCAAAGATGACAGGGTCACCATGCACAGATTCAGGGTCACAGTCAGAGCTTGTTCAGTCAGATGGGGCACAGACTTCAGAGGGAGCACCGACCTCAGGATCTCAGAGTGTTGAGACGATTCCTGAGGCAGTCACTCTTGGGAAGAGAGACCTTACTTCTTCATTGACCACTTCAGGGAAGAGGAGACCTAGATGGTTTCAAGAGACCCTGAAGTAGGCCAGAGAGAATGTAGGGGAGCCCAAGAGCCAGATCAGAGAGAGCAGGCCACCAATCATATTGGGAGAATATTTGGCACTAGTGACGAGTATTAGGGATACTGAGCCACAGACTTTTGTGCATGAAGTGGACCAACAGGTCTAGAGAGACACCATGGTAGAGGAGTATGACTCTATTGTGTGCAATGATGTCTGGGATGTGGTTCTAAGGCCAGTGGGGAAGTCATTTGTGACTTCTAGGTGGTTGTACAAGACCACGATTGTTGCAGATGGAAACATTGAGAAACACAAGGCCCGTTTTGTGGCACGATGCTTCTCACAAATTGAGAGAGTCAATTATGACGAGAATTTCGCACCAGTTGTGAGATACACTTCCATCAGGAATATCATTGGCATAGTAGAAAAGATGGGTTGGATCATTCACCAGATGGATGTGAAGACTGCATTTCTAAATGGATTTATTGAGGAGGAGGTGTACATAGAGCAGCCACAAGGGTTTGAGGTGAGTAACAGGGAGACTCACGTGTGTCTTTTGAGAAAGGCACTATATGTTCTAAAGAAAGATCCTCGAGCTTGGTATTCATGCATTGATACTTATTTTCTTCAGATGGGATTCAAGAAGAGTGATGTTGATCCGAACCTCTATTTCATCATTAGGGGTGAGGACACACTCATTCTCATTTTGTAAGTGGATTATTTGTTCATCATTGGAGCTGAGGATCTCATAGTTGAGTGTAATCTGGGACTTTCATCAGAGTTTTAGATGAGTGATATTGGTTTGATGCACTACTTTCTGGGTATAGAGGTATGGTAGGAGGAGGCTCACATATTTATTGGGCAGGGGAAGTATGCAGCAGATATTTTGAGCAAGTTCCAAATGGAGGACTGCAGACCTATGTCTACACCTATGATCACCAACTAGAAGAAGCTTAGTGCTTCAGATAGTCATTTGGTGGATGCCATAGTTTACAGGCAGTTGATCGGTTCACTCATGTATCTGGTTAACACCAGACCAAATATTTGTTTTTTTCTGAACTCTCTTAGTCAGTACATGGTTGAGCCAAGGAGTGTTCACATGGATGGGGAAAAACACTTCTTGAGGTACATTATTGGGACAGTTGATTATGGCCTAGACTATGTCAGAGGAGATGGAGTCATTTTGGTTGGCTACAGAGACTCAAACTAGGAAGGATGTGGTACTGACAGGGGGTGCTGCTTTGGTTTGGGGTCAGGACTTGTTTCCTGGTTCAGCCAGAAGCAGAAGTCAGTTTCTTTGAGTTTGGCCGAGGGAGAGTATATAATGGCCATTCAAGCTAGTTGAGAGGCCATTTGGCTTCGTAAGATGTTGGTTGGTTTGGTTAGGATATTCCACTGACTGCCATTCACTGTGATAATCAGAGTTGCATAAAACTCTTTAAGAATCCAGTGTTTCATGACCGGTCGAAGCATATTGAGATCAAGTACCACTTCATTTTTGAATGGGTTCAGAGAGGGGAAGTTCAGTTGCAGTATGTATTGACATATGACCAGGTTGCAGATATTCTCACCAAGGCCCTACCATGGGGAAAACATGTCTACTTCAGAGACAAGATGGGCTTGGTGAGGAACACCTTCCTCGGTAAGAAGGAGTGTTGAGTTTTTTACCTTGGGACGTGTTCCCCGTGTGTTTCTACACTCCTTGACACTTGTGGGATGGACTATACACATTGTGCCTTGTACTTTTGTCTAATTTCACTTTGACTTAGGAGTTTTAAGTCAAAAGGTGAAATTTATTCATTTATGCCTAAACGGACTATTAATTCACTTTGTGGGTGAATTAGAGACATAAAGTGAACTTAGGAAACTTAACCCAAAGTGGGTTATTGACTTAGATACTTTTGGGTAGATCTCAACCATTGATTAGATGGGAGATGAGATGATCTCCATCATTGATATCTTAGGTTTCCTTTTGGAGGTTCAAGAGGGGTGCAAAGGGTGAAGGAGGAATTCATTCTTCATTTGCTCACTTGGAGAGGAAGACTTGGAGCTTTGAGATGAGGATTGTTGCATCATATTGCTAGAGCTTGGGTGCATTCTTTCATGGAGGGAGGCATTCAGTTAATAGCATGGTTTATTTACTAAGGAGGTTTCACATCTGTGGAGGGCGCACTTGCCATAGAGGGTGCATCAGTTGTGGCGAGGACTTCAAACCATCATATTGTAGTGAGATCGGTTGCATAGGGAGGCCATCCATCAAATCTTCATTCCCGTGGAAGGGTTTTCAAATCTGAGCTCACAGATTGCTTCTGAAGCAGTTTCAGTGGTTTTGTCAGCTTGTATGTGGGTCGCACCTTCCTAGGGTGCACCTGGAGGTTTTGGACTTGTGTTTCATCCTGGATTTGGTTGTTATTGTATCAGGTTCCTTTATATTTTGTACATGTTGTATTCCACCTTCTTCTTTCCTCATATATAGACATATATTCCAAACTGGTTTTCCCCGAGGGGGTTTTATCCCAAGTCATGTTGACCAACAATACCCGTGTACAAAAATGCATGTGTTAGTCTTTTAGATCTGTTTATTTTCAGATGTAAATATATTTAGGTGTGTTGTATTTATTTTAGTATTTATGTGCTAACTTCTGTTTACTAAAACTACATGCTAGAGAACCTAAAATTGCAAATACAACCATAAAAAATCAGCAAGAATTTGTTGGATTGTTGGTTGTCCTAAAACAACAACATATACTTTACATAATAGTTGAAACTTAGAGACAAACTGTGGTCAAGGACAGACCCAGTTGGCAAGCTTGATAGGACCTAAAAATCATCAGTAATGAGGGAGGGAGAGAGAGAGGGAGGAGGGAGAGATAATAGAATTTATTCTCTAACCCAACCTTCTGTCAAGATAATCATATTGTCCTAGTACAGAGGACAGTTTGAAGAAATCACTTGTCATCTTAAGTGAAGGAGACTCGGAAGAAAAGAAACACACTCATTCTTAAGGACAAGACTCCAGGTTCCAGGTTTGATTAATTAAGATGATAAGATTCAAGTTGCACATGACAAGTTGATAACTACCCCTTTACAAGTTGAGATAGAAGTCTTTGAAAAGTATTATACTTGGTAGCATATGATCATATTGAGATAAATGTTTAATGTAATCATTTTCCAGATACAACTAACATCTCCTCTAGGAGAAATTTCTTGTGTTAGTTCCAGGTTTCCATGGAGGAATGTTTGATCACAACACTATAAGAGTTTTGACCTCATTTCATATTGTATTTCTTATTTTTGATCTTTTCTTCAGACAGGTCACAAGTGATAGCTCTAAAGGAGCCACTGTGATGATTATTCGTGCTATTGGTTTATGTAATATTATCAAAAGAGTATTATTCTTGCTTGTTGTTTTGTTGACCTTGTTTTAGGTCACAGGTGATGACCTTGAGGAAGCTATAGTGAAGGTTGCAGAAGGAAACATATTAGATGAGATATGAAGCAGACTATGTACATGACCATACACACTCATGTACCAAAGAAGATGAAGAAGAAGTTATCTTTTGAGTTTCAGAGTATCTCATATGAAGATTGATTGAAAGGAGAAGAAGGCTCCAAAGATGACCGAACATTAGAACAAGAACTCACAGCAGAATTGTTCAAATATTAATGAAGTCACCTTGACAAGAAGCAGAACTCGTTTGAATCCTGACCTAGTCTTTCATATTTAGACTTGGAATTCAACACCAAGTATACCATGTAAGAGATGATGAAGTCCTTGTAGACTGAGAAGAAATCGAGAGTAAGCTTGATCTCAAAATGGATTAGGTGAAGAGACAACTTCCAGGACTGGGAGACAGATGTCATGAGAAGACAACATCGTAGCTTTAGAAACTTCTAGTATATATGAAATCTCCTGGGAAGATTCCATTTTTTCAGCAACAGAGAAGGAAGCCAATCAGAAAGACTAGGATATGGATTCTTCTGTGAGACTAGAAGAGAAGTCAGTATTGACTTCCAAGATTGATATATACATATCAAGCATGTTGCAGATGTATAAATTCTTGATGTTTGTCTAGAGGATTCTCCCAACAAGGGGAAGAAGACTATGACGAGACACTTACTCCAGTAATTGAAGAAATAGTTCCAATATTTATAAAGACAACCAGAACAACCATGATTCATATATAGTATGAGATGCAGGGGGAGAAATCCCCATATTGAGTGGTAGTTGGTGCATTACATTAGTTGGGTCATGGAGACATGACTACATTGAAAGATAGAGTTACCTCCATGAAAGAATAAGAGCTACCTTCAGTATCAGTTATTGAGCCACTCTCGTATGAATTTGTTGCCATAATGGAGTAGAGGAGTCATTACCAGACTTCAATAGTCACAGTGAGAATGGAGAAACCATTCTCAGCTATAGAGCAAGTGCAGGTGAAGAGTACCAATTCCAAAAGGAACAATTGCAGAAAAAGGACAGAACATACTCTCAAGCAGTGAGACAAATAGTGCCTTGCAGAGAGCGCATAGAGCTAGAAAATGTTTGCGCAGATTGAGTTGTAGCTGAGAAAGTGTACCAGATTGGTACAATGTAATGTGAAAATTTGGTTTGAAGATTGAAGATAGAAAGAATCAGCTCTGCAGGTTGAAGGAAGCTATGTACGTGTTGAAGCAAGTTCCTAGAGCTTGATTTACAATTTCCTGAAGAGCATGGGATTTACCAAGATTAAAGTTGATTCTAACCTTCATCTCAAGGTTATGAATGATGAGCTAGTGATGTTACTACAATATGTAGATGATGTATTCTTAACAAGATGAATAAAATCTCATCTCAGATTGCAGAAGAAGCTCGCTACAGAGTTTGATGGAAGACCTAGATGCATTATGTCTTAGGTATTGAAGTTTGGCAAAGCACAGAGAAGATCTTCCTTAACCAAGGGAAGTATGTAGTTAAAATGAATAGGTTTGACATGTTGAAATGTAAATCCATGTACACACCCATGAAATGAAGTTGAAGCTCCTAGTAGATACCTCATTATAATTGGTTGATGTTACTCTGCACAGACAAATTATTGGTTCAGTGATGTATCTGACGAATACCGGGCTAGATATATGTTTTTCCTTGAGTCAGTATATGGTAGAACCCAGACATGTTCACATTGTTGTTGAAAAACATATGATGAGATACCTTAATGGTACATTGTATTTTTGTCTCTATTATACTATAGATCATGACTTCAAACTGAGTGGTCACACCGATTCAGATTGAGTTGGAAGTGCTTCTAATAAAAAATAAAAGAAAAAGAGAACTTCAGGATGTTGTTTCAGTCTAGAGTGAGCCATGACTTCGTGGTAGAGTAGGGAGAAATTCAACATTTCTCCAAGCACAGTAGAAGAGGAATACATTGTTGCATGTTCCACCAGTTGTGAATCCATGTGACTTCGGATGTTATTGACAGATCTATTTGATCTAGTAATGGAAGCCACTGTGATTCTATGTGATAACCAAGTTGTATAAATATGATGGAGAACCATGCGTTCCATTATGAGTCGAAGCACATAGAGATCCGGTATCACTTCATTCGTGATATGTTGCAGAGAGGAGCCATAAAGATTCAATATGTTAGCACAGATGAACAAGTTGTTGATGTGTTGACCAAGCCTCTATATCATGTAAAGTTTGAGCACTTTCGAGATAAGCTTGGTGTAGTCCATAAGGACCTCCCTCGAAAGCGGGAGCAGTGTTGTGATTCCATCCCCATGATGATGTGACAGACGAGTGTCGTGATGCCAGCCTTGTGATGATGATGTGCCAGTCAAGTGTTGTGATGCCAGCCTTGTGTTGATGATGTGTCATTCGAGTGTTGTAATGCTAGCCTTGTGCTAATGATGTGCCAGCCTAGTGTTGTGATACCAGCCTTGTGCTGATGATGTGCCAGCCTAGTGTTGTGATGATGTATCATGCTAGTGTTGTGATTCCAACCTCTTGTTTCTGATGTGCCAGCCTTTTGTTGATGATGTGCCAACCTAGTGCTGTGATGATGTACCAACCTCGTATTGTGATGATGTACCAGCCTCGTGTTGTGATGATGTACCATCCTCGTGCTATGATGATGTGCCATCCTCATGTTGTGATGATGTACCATCCTCGTGTTGTGATGATGTACCAACCTCGTGTTGTGATGATATGTCGGCCTTGTGTTGTGATGATGTGTGTCAGCCTCGTGTTGTGAAGATGTGTGCTACCCTCATGTTGTGATGCCAACTTCATGTTGATGATGTTGTGTTTCTATTCTCGTACTGTGATGTCATCTCCATGCTAATGATATTGTGTAGACATCTTCATGCTGTGATGACAGCTTCGTGCTGAAAATTCTCAGCCTAGTGTTGATGTTGATGATTCTCCAACCTTTGTGCTATGTTGTTGTTGATGTTGATGATACTCCATCCTTTGTGTTGTGTTGTTTTTGTTGTTGATGATGATCAAGCCTTTATGTTGTGATATTGTTGTTGTTGATGTTGTATCAACCTTGTGTTGTTATTGAAGATGATGATGATGATGCCACTTCAGCTTCTTGCTAAAGATGATGATGATGATGCCACTTCATATTCTTGTTGAAGATGATGATGATGCCACTTCAGCTTCTTATTGAAGAAGATGATGATTATACCACTTCATCTTTTTACTGAAGATGATGATGATGATGTTGTTTCAACCTTCATGATGAAAATGATGATGTTACTTTAGCCTCATTCTAAAGAAGATGATGATGCCTCATGCTGATGAGAATGATGATGCTATTCTAGCTCCATGTTGTGAATGATGATGATGAGAAAAAACTTCCGATGATTTATAGATACTCCAGTCAATGTTCCAATATGTTGTTGATGATGTTTCCCTCTCTCTCGCCTGATGTTGTTGTAGAATACCCTTCTTGTTAAGGGGAGTGTTGAAATATTGTAATTGCAAAGAGTATTCTATTTTATTATTGATGTATTATTCATTAGATCAATCCCCTTTTGTGGATTTATCATGTCAGGCATTGTAAATGACCAAATCCCCTTTTGCGGATTGTTCAAAACCTAATTGTAATATCCATAATGAGAATTCATACCCAAGAATTATTTAAAGTGGTTATAACTACCCAGAAGGAGAAGTCGGCCCTGCCAGTGAAAAGACATGCCCTTTTAGCACCTGCTAGATTGTATAAATAAAGGAGGCTAGCACCTCATTTGTTCACTCACTCACTTGTTCATCAGAGCGCAAGTTTGGAGTTGCAATTGGAGAAGAAGGAAGAGAGAGAGAGGCGCATACTTGGGAGAGGACTTTCTGTATTGTTTGATTTATTCTCTTGGCATTGTATTGGCTATCTATATTAAGGAACTTTTTGTTGGGTTTTCTCCCCCATGAGGGTTTCTCGGGATAAATGATGTGTCTCATGTGATTGTGTATTTTGCAGTGATCCTATCTATGTTATGGTTATCTAGTGAAATGAAAATAAACCTAATAATAGCTTAAACCTTAACAGTGGAGGGAGGTTGACGCAGACACCACCTCTGCCTCAACATAGTCACTGTGCGACCTCTCGATCTTAAGGATCATTTGGTTTCTTTTATGAGACGAAGAGGCTCTTTTAGATTCCCAACCGAAATCTCCAGTTATCAATCCACAGGTCATTTTCGGAAGCTTCCCTGTGCGAACAGCACTAGGCATGAGCTCCACTTTTCCCCAAGTGACCACAATGCTATGACCAAGGGCCTAACCCAAAGTCCTTGTCACAATATCGCGAGTTCGTGAATCAAAAATCCCAACTCTTCCTTTCCAATCTTGTGATACCCGAAATGCTGATACGGGTATGGCTCCTCCTTGTTAGCGCTCTCTATGCGTGACCAACGACTAGGCTTAATGCTAGCTCCCATCACAACTTCGCGACTTCACAAGTCGAAGGGTTGAGCTCTCATGCTCTTGACCCGCGAATCCTTGAGATGTGAGAAGTCAATGGAGTGTTGACTCCTTTCTCCAGGTGACGCATGTCCACCTGTCAATCACGCGGGCCCCACCTTGTGGTTCTGCCACGTGTTCACACAAGCCTCTGCTCTCGGCACTTCGCGACTTCTTATGTCAAGAAGAGGTTCTATGAACCTCCAAACCTCCAAATGCATGATACGTGCGATGAGGCTCGTGATCCAACGGTCCTCCCATGACCTGGACCCAACGACAATCCTCGCTCCTCGCGACTTCACAACTTCATGAATTGGAGCACCCAATCCTTGGGCTCTCACCTTGTGAACCTCCGAGTTTGCAAAGCCTGCACTCAGACTTCTTCGGCACTTCGCCGACCCCGTGATTACTGCCACCTGTCCTCCTCAGATGGATGGTCCTGATCTCTTCACCACTTGCAAAGTCGAAAGACTTCCTTCTATGACCCCTGATGTTCGAATCCCCAATATGGGCGATCTTGCGACACCTGTCCTCCTCCTGATGGATGGCTCTGATCCTTTCGGGACTTCGCCATATGCGAAGTCAATATGTTCACCTCTATGAGTCCCGGTGCCCGAATATCCGAAATGGACGATTTCATGACACACGTCCTCCCGCAGACGAACAATTCAGATTCTTTCACGAATTCGAGACTTTTGATGTCGAGTGCCCGAACTTTCGTCCTCACGACTCCCGAACTCCCGAATGTCAAAATTCCGATACAAAATCCTTTGGGACTTTCACCTCTACTTGCAAGGGTTTAAACCTCGAGCTCCTGGACACGAATCCATGGTCCAGATCTTCTCAGTTGATCTGACGGCAGTTGTTGCTCCTTCTTAGCTTTGGCGCTTTTCTTCCAACACATGGAAGAATTACAAATGTAAAAGGGCCTCAACCTTTTCTCTCTTTCCTCAATGAAATCTATGATCCTTGAGTCTCACCCACTTATATGAAAATGATCTCCCTCCTAAGATTCTCTTCTCGAATCCTCAAAGGATTCTTTGACTCCTGCACTTCTGCAGTGTCTTTGCACCCAAAGTGTTGTCTCTTCTGAGCTTTCCTATTACTCAAAGTTCTAAGGAAATAAATCCTTCTTCCTTTCTCCTGCAGATGGAGAATCTGATGCCCTCCTGTCACTCTGTCTGCTCAAGCAACTTATTGCTGAGTCCTTTAAGGTGTTCAACAACCCTGCGAAGATCCTTCAGTGGATTCTTCTTCTAATTACAGAACTCAAAGAGTTCTCTCCCTATGCCTATATGCACACTGACTCAATGCCCTCCTGGAAGAGTTATACATAACTCCTCAGAGCTTCTGTCTTCTTATGAAATCACAGTAGAGTTGTTCTCCTATGCACTCATTGCACTGGCTCAATGCCCACTTGGCAGAGCTTTACAGAACTCAAAAAGAGTTTATGTTTGCAACTGTGTTCTTCTCCACATCCTTTCCTTCTGAGGTGTTCAACAACCTCATAGGTATTCCTTGAGTTGATGATTTCAGCTCTTGTGCCCACTTGGCACATCTTTGTCTCAATCCGTAGAGTTCAGAAGTGCTTATGTGCACTCGTATTCAGAACCCAAAGTGTTTTGTCACGTCCTCCTGGCATGAAACCCCAAAGAACCTCTCAAGCCTGAAAATCAAAACAACTCCTACAACTGCAAACCTACAACATACATTCACAGCATAAATAGAACACACACAGACATTCATTCAACACAAGAAATATGCAGGAAAAACTGTTGTTTGAATTAAATGGCAAATGCTTGTTTTTACAAGGTGTTCCTGAGCTCAGACTTTAACATAGTCTCAGCTCCTTCTCTTCTTCTCTCTCGACTATTACAACTACTTCTCCTAATGAGATCGAAATTGATCTTTTACATGAGGGGGCTCTTCGAGCTCTTCCCTCCAATCTCACCTACCCTATTCAATTACATTGAATGGGTTGTCTAGTCCACAATCTGGATCTAGATCTCAACCTTACAAACATTTAAGGCCCGCCTACTTCTACAGCTGTGCAAAGCACGGCCTCACAGCTCAATAGCCTAAAACATTTAATTACATTCATTCAAATTCAATTTGAAAATGAGGGCTGCGCCTCTCTTCATCACATGATTTGAAACCGCTGACGTGGCCGACTGGATGGCTGGTTGACGTGGAGAGATGCTCCTACATCATACTCCTCAGCTGCAAAATTCATGAGCTCCTTCTCATGAGCTTCCACTCTCAGCTGTGGAAATCCTCCTAGATCCCAAATCATCTTCTGGAGCTGGCTCCTTGCTGCACTTCCTTGCTGCTATTGCTACTGCTACTGCTTTTCTGCTCAACCTCTCCTCATTAGCAGTCCTTGCTGACCTGATCATCAGCTCCCTCATCTTCTCAATCACTTTTTCTAGCTGCTCCAGTGCCTGGATCTGCTTTTGCAGTCTCCTCAGCTGCAAAAATTGACTGAAATTGGGCAAATCACCATGATCTCCCATGCCATATTCTTCATCTTCTGTGGCCTTAACTTTCCACCCTACTGCAAAGTTCGGCTCTATAGTCTTCATCACCTTTTCAGCTCCCTGGTTGAAATCTTTGAGCGATTCCTCATAATTCTCCTCTGCCAATACCTGCTCATGGAAGTCACCTACTGGCTCTGGATTGTTCATCCAATCCTCTAGCATCTCTAGCTCCATCTCCTATGGAGTGATCAATATGTCTGCCTTCTCTTCGGCTTCTTTTTCTGCTAGCTTCAGTGTTGCAGCTTCCTTAGCTTCCTGGCCAAAAGTATTGAGCCATTCCTCGGAATGCTCATTCTCTTCTTCTTCTTGGGAAGCCTCAGATATCTGCTCCAATTCTTCTCTGACAATATCAGCTAGCTATCTTACTTCTGTTGTTGTTGCATCTACAACACAGACTTCTGCCTCCTCTTGGGAAAATGGTAGGAATATTTGAATTCTCCCAATCATTAGAAGATTCCTCAGATCTTCCTCTTCCATCAGTTGCATCTGCTGATACAAATCTAACTCTAAGCTCATCTACTCTATCAACTCCTCTAGTTGATTCAAACTCACCTCTGAGTTTATGAGACACTTAGATAGTCTCATCTGCTCATCCTTGCCCACCTAGAAAATTGGGATTTCCCTGCTGCCCTCTTGGCAGTCTATGGAATCAACTGATCCCATCTTTGTTCCCTTGCCCACCTGGAAAATTGGAAACTCTCAGCTTCCCTCTTGGCAGTCTATGAGATCCCGCAGGGATCTCAATCCATTGTCCACCTGGCAATGTGAAATTCCCTAGCTATCCTCATGACAGTCTGTGAGATCCCGCAGTGATCTCAACCCTTTGCCCACCTGGCAATTGGGAATTTTTGGGCTGCCCTCCTGGCATTCCTTGAGATCTTAAGCTGATCCTAATCGATCCTCACTATTGAGGCTTATCCCAGTCTCTGGCTCACATACCTGAACCACTTCCTCAGGTCCGTCGAGGTTTTCAACATGCCTAAACCATCCTCTTAACAACCTACGTTGTCTTCTAGCCATCAACTCCTTGACTGGCCATTTTGATTTCATCTTCATGGGCCATTCATATACCCATATCGACTTTGTGTTCTACTGCATCCACAATGCAAGATTTTCCATCTCTACCCTTATATCAGCGAGCTCTTCACCTATTTCTGCTTTGCTCATCAGCTCTGGGTTTTTCCTTCCTGCATATCTACGACCTTCAATATCCATCTTGTTGTCTCTCTATTTGCCCTCCTAGCAAACCTGTTGTTGTCACTCTGAAACCTTGAGTGTTCCCAGCTTCATCTATAGTCCTCCTGACTGTCTATGGACTGTTGCCTAGCTACAAACAATCCTTACAGAGTTTCAGCACTCTGTCTCCTTCTTGCTCCTCCTGTCTGAAATCTACAGACAAGATTCAAGCTCTGATACCAACTTGATGTGTATCAGAGTGTTCCTTCACCTCCAACTTCCCTTGCCTGAAATCTACAGACAAGATAGAAGCTCTGATACCAAATTTGACACAGATGCCACCTCTGCCTCGACAGATTCGTTGCATGACCTCTCGGTCTTAAGGATCGTTCAGTTTCTTTTATGAGTCGAAGCAGTTCTTTTAGATTCCCAGCTAGAATCTCCAGTTATCGATCCACATGTCCTTTTCGGAAGCTCCCTTGTGCAAACAGCACTAGGCGTGAGCTCCACTTTTCCCCAAGCGACCACAACGCTATGACCAAGGGCCTAACCCAAAGTCCGTGTCGCAATCTCGCGATATCGCGAGTTCGTGAGTCGAAACTCCCAACTCTTCCTTTCCAATCTTGCGATACCCGAAATGTCGATACGAGTATGGCTCCTCCTTGTCAATGCTCTCTATGCATGACCAACGGCTAGGCTTAATGCTAGCTCCCGTTACAACTTTGTGACTTCGCAAGTCGAAGGGTTGAGCTCTCATGCTCTTGACCCACGAATCCCCGAGATGTGAGAATTCAATGGAGTGTTGACTCCTCTCTCCAGGTGACGCGTGTCCACCTGTCAATCATGCGGGCCTCACCTTGTGGTTCTACCACGTGTTCACACGAACCTCCGCTCTCGGCACTTTGCGACTTCTGATGTCGAGAAGAGGTTCTCTCAACCTCTAAACCTCCGAATGCGCAATACGCATGATGAGGCTCCTGATCGAACGATCCTCCTATGACCTGGATCGAACGACGATCCTCGCTCCTCGTGACTTCGCAACTTCGCGACTTGGATCACCCAATCCTTGGGCTCTCACCTTGCGAACCTTTGAGTTCGCGAAGCCTGCACTCAGTCTTCTTCGGCACTTTGCCGACCCCGCGATTGCTGCCACCTGTCCTCCTCAGATGGACGGTCCTGATCTGTTCGCGACTTCGCCACTCACAAAGTCGAAAGACTTCCTTCTCTAACCCCCAATGTCTGAATCCCCGATATGGGCGATCTCACGACACATGTCCTCCTCCAGATGGATGGCTCCGATCCTTTCAGGACTTCGCCAGATGCGAAGTCAAGATGCTCACCTCTGTGAGTCCCGGTGCCTAAATCTCTGAAATGGACGATTTCACGACACATGTCCTCTCGCAAACGGACAGCTCAGATTCTTTTGCAAATTCGAGAATTTTGATGTCAAGTGCCCGGACTTTCGTCCTCAGGACTCCCGAACTCCTGAATGTCGAAATTCCAATACCAACTCCTTCGAGACTTTCACCTCTACTTGTGAGGGTTTAAACCTCGAGCTCCTGGACACGAATCCACGGTCCAGATCTTCTCGGCTGATCTGACGGCAGTTGTTGCTCCTTCTGATCTTTGGCGCTTTTCTTCCAACACTTGGAAGAATTCCAAATGTAAAAGGGCCTCGACCTTTGCTCTCTTTCCTCAACGAACTCTATGATCATCGAGTCTCGCCCGCGTATATGAAAACGCTCTCCCTCCTGAGCTTCTCTTCTCGAATCCTCAAAGGATTCTTTGACTCCTGCGCTTCTGCTGTGTCTTTGCACCCAAAGTGTTGTCTCTTCTGAGATTTCCTATTACTCAGAGTTATAAGGAAATAAATCCTTCTTCCTTTCTCCTGCAGATGGAGAATCTAATGCCCTCTTGGCACTCTATCTGCTCAAGCAACCTATTGCTGAGTCCTTCAGGGTGTTCAGCAACCCTGCGAAGATCCTTCAGTGGATTCTTCTTCTAATTATAGAACTCAAAGAGTTCTCTCCGTGTGCCTATCTGCACACTGACTCATTTCCCTCCTGGCAGAGTTGTACATAACTCCTCAAATCTTCTATCTTCTTCTGAACTCATAGCAGAGTTCTTCTCATGTGCACTCCTTGCAGTGGCTCAATGCCCACTTGGCAGAGCTTTACGGAACTCAAAGAGAGTTTATGTCTGCAACTATTTTCTTCTCCAAATCCTTGCCTCCTGAGGTGTTCAACAACCTCATAGGTCTTCCTCGAGTTGATTATTTCAGCTCTTGTGCCCACTTGGCACATCTTTGTCAAAATCCGCAGAGTTCAGAAGTGCTTATGTGCACTGGTATTCAGAACTCGCAGTGTTCTGTCACGCCCTCCTAGCATGAAACCACAAAGAACCTCTCAAGCCTGAAAATAAAAACAACTCCTGCAACTGCAAACCTACAACATACATTGACAGCATAAATAGAGCACACATAGACATTCATTCAACACAGGAAATATGCAGGAAAAACTGTTATTTGTATTAAATGGAAAATGCCTGTTTTTACAAGGTGTTCCTGAGCTTAGACTTTAACAGAGTCTCGACTCCTTCTCTTCTTCTCTCTCAACTATTACAACTACTTCTCTTAATGAGATCGAAATTGATCTTTTACATGAGGGGGCTCTTCGAGCTCTTCCCTCCAATCTCACCTACCCTATTCAATTACATTGAATGGGTTGTCTAGTCCACAATCCGGATCTAGATCTCAACCTTACAAACATTTAAGGCCCACCTACTTCTACGCCTGTGAAAAGCACGGCCTCACGGCTCGACAACCTAAAACATTTAATTACATTCATTCAAATTCAATTTGAAAATGAGGGTTGCACCTCTCTTCATCACGTAATTTGAAATCGCTGACGTGGTTGGTTGGCTGACTGACGTGGAGAGATGATTTTGCATTAGAGGGAGAGAGATGGAGGAAGAGGAGGGGAGACAAAGAGAGAGTAAGCAAGGGAAGGAGTGACAAAGGGAGGAAGAGAGAGCATGGTAGTTGGGGGGGAGTGAGGGAGGAAGAGATAGAGAAAGAGAGGGAGTTATCAAGGGAGGGAGATTAAGGAATGTGGAGATAGAGGGGGAGAGAGTGAGTGAGGTATATAGATATATATATGGATAAAAAGAGATGTTAGAGAGAGGGGAAGATAGAGGGAGGGAGGGAGGGAGGGAGAGAGGGGTAGAGAGAGAGAGATAGGTAGAGGGAGAGAAGGGGGGAGAGAGGGAGTGAGGGAGGGGGTGGAGAGAGACAAGGAGGGATAGATTGGTAAAGAGAGAGAAGGGGGGGTAAGGGAGAGAGATAAATGTAATCAAGGAGTGAGGGAGAGAGGGGAAGTTGGGGGGAGAAAGAGAGGGGGAGAGAAGAGAAAGAGAGAGGGGTAGAGAGAGAGAGATAGGTAGAGGGAGAGAGGATGAGAGAGAGGGAGTGAGGGAGGGGGTGGAAAGAGACAAGGAGGGATAGATTGGTAAAGAGAGAGAAGGGGGGGTAAGGGAGAGAGATAAATGTAATCAAGGAGTGAGGGATAGAGGGGAAGTTGGGGGGAGAAAGAGAGGGGGAGAGAAGAGAAAGAGAGAGGGGTAGAGAGAGAGAGAATAGGAGGGAGTGAGAGAGAGAGGGTGAAAGTGATAAAGAGGGATGGGGTGAGAGACTTAGTTAGAGAGATATAGGAAGAGAGAGGGGAAGGGAGAGAAAGAGTGGGAAAGAGGGAAGGTGGGAGAGAGGGGAAGGGAGAGAGAGAAGGGGGGAGGAAGAGAGGGAGAGAGGGAAGGAGGAGGAAGAAGAGAGAGAGATATGGGGGAGTTAAGAGAGTGAGAGGGAAGGGGGGAGAGAGAGAAAGTGAAGGAAGGAGGGAGAAAGATAGGGAGAGTGGGCAGAAAATGCTTAGTGAGCGAGGGATGGAGATAGAGAGAATTTGATGGTGGGAGAGGGATGAAGGTGGATATAAAGGCATAGAGAGAGAGTGGAGTAGAGATATAGAAAGAGATAGAGGGAGAGAGAGTGGTGGAGAATGGTAGGGGAGAGAGGGGGGGAATGGTAGGGGAGAGAGAGGGAAGGAGGGAGAGGAGAGAGGGAAAGAGGGGGTAGAGAGAGAAGGAGAGGAAGATATGGGGAGAGAGAAAGAGATAAAGAGAGAGAGAATTCATAGATAGATAGAGAGAGAGAGAGATGTAAGGTGGGAGGCTTAAGGCTTGAGTTTCCTCCCCCAATCATGTTCTAGGAAACGAGACACATACCTAGAGCTCAAAACCTTCTAATGGTGCCCGTATCCCAACTAGGAGGGAAATGATACTCTCAATACATTATGTGTGGTGGTTAAAGGTGTTCTTGGATTTGGATGCTTGGAATCTTACTTTATGAGATGTTTTGACAAAATTTATTATATGTTTTTAGGTTTATAAAATAATATCGAAATGTTTTGATATATATTTGTTAAAAAACCTTATTCTAATAAAAATGTCATTTTTCATACAAGAATCTTTTATTTTCACACATAGAGAAATTGAGTCAAACTATAACCCAAGACTTCACTATTAATTCAACATAAAAATAGTTAATTTCAACATTGAAATTTACAAGAATATTTTATTTGCATGAACATATAAAATAAACAAAATATGTTTGATTCACAATTTAAAATATAGACAAAACACATTTGATGTAAAAGAAGTTATGATCCAAATGTTTCCTTTGTAAGAAGAGAATTCAAATGCACTCTAAAACACAACATGGGTTAGATATATATCTTGACTAACTCTTATAAATATACCAAAATGATTAAAATATTGAATTCAACCTCATAACAAAATGACCATGTTTACCATAAAGTTTAAGAAAAATACTATTAGTTATTGCAATAAAAGAAATATATTAAAAATTTGGTAAGTTAAAATAGATCTATGTTAATATAAAATTACAAAAATGCACCAAATACGTTTATAATTTTTATATTGTAAATATTTGATATAAAAATATATAAAAACAATAAATAAATTTCATATCATCATACCTATAAAATAAAATAACCCTAAAAATTATTTTAAAAATTTAAATAAATAATTGTTTTTCCAATCAAATAAAATAACACTAAAAAATTATTTTAAAAATTTAAAACAAATAATTGTTTTTTTATATAGTCTTCTAACACTAAAAACTATTTTAAAAATTTTAAATAAATAATTATTTTTTCATATAGTTTTCTAACACTAAAAATTATTTTGAAAATTTAAAATAAATAATTATTTATTAATGTAGTTGTGTAATACTAAAAATTATTTTAAAAATATAAATAATTAATTATTTTTTCATATGTTGTATTAATAAGATAGGATTTAAAATATAATGTTCTTAAAAAAGGAAGGAGTTGTCATTTATTTATTATAGTTGTCATAAGATTTAAAATACAATGTTCTTAAAAAAAGAGTTGTCATTTAATGTTACAATAGAATAAATCTAGTTTTTTTTATTTGAAAATCTTTAATTTAAGGTATTACACATTTTTTAATAAATTTTAATCTTGTTATAAATAATTAAAAGTATAGAAAAGTAATTAAATGAAATTTTCACTATAGTTTTTTAGTAAATTTCTTCCTAATCTATGTTGATTTATGTAACATTTTTAATTGTAGCATGTTTATTGAAAGATAATAATGTTCAATATTTTTATCTTAATTAAAATTAAGATATTATTGTTATTTTATAATTTATATTAACTTATATCACATTGTTAATTATAGCATCTCTATAGAAAAATAATAATATTTAACTTTTTCTTTAAAATTAAAATTAAAATATCTATCACATTCTTAATTGTAACATGTTTATAGAAAAATAGTATTTAATTTTTTTATCTTCATTAAAATCGAAATATATGTTTCATATTAATGTTTTGTTATCGGAGTAATATGTGCTACTAATACTTTTTTATACCTAGCTGCCAAACAAAGAGATGGATATTACTTTTTTATACTTTTAATTATTTATGAGGTTATTTCTAGCTTTGATCATATGGATCTTTCTCCACAATGGGTATTTTTTGGGCATTAGCATAAGATAAAAGATAAATGTAGATAGCATCCAAATACAAAAAAGGAAGAGGCATGGGAGAAATTACTCACATTTATCACAAGGGACACCATTAGCCTTAGATTTGGGTTAGTGGTCATTGTACATATAAAATTATGCAAATATAATAGGCACACTTAAAGTTGTTGGAAAATATATAGAGATAAACCCTTTACACATATTGTGAACTTACATATTATCAACATTGTTCAAATAATATTAACTAGGTTATAGGAATAAAAAATTTCCTACCATACCCTACAACACTTAACCCATTCTCTTGTTACCCCTGCATATACCCTCATATTTCTTTCTTTTATATCTCCCCTACCATTGTCTCCCTTACTCCCATACTCTTCACTACTCTTATACTTACCATCATTATTAGCACCACCATAAACCAACACTAACCACTCATGTGGCCCCTTACCACCACCTTTTTTCTTCTATTACCTCTAGCCTACCTACCTACCTCTTGACCCTACCCTCATCACTTTCTCTACCCCATCCTCACAAATTATATAACTCCTACCCTACTTGGCCCACCTCCTATTACCCGACCTCCAATAAATTTACCCCACCATACCTACATCTCACTCTATTTACCCTTAACCCACCACATATACCCAAACATATCATCCTCCCACCCACAATTCCCACCTCCCTCTTCAAAGTCATTTTGTATTTATTGTGTAAGGTTGGTATGAAGTAACAATCTTATATTTTGTAATAGGTTGGAATTGATGTTACAACTATAAAATCTTTTTTTATCATTTTACTTTATTATTAAGATAATTTTCTTTTTTTTATATATATAAAATATTCAAATTTTAATATATATAAATAATTTTTTTTTCATAAATATAGAAAATAAATTATTATAAACAAAATTAAAAAAACAATCAATATTTTAAAAACATTTACAAATAACAAAAGAAAAATATAAAAAATAAATAAATAATTGATAATTAAATTTTTAATATTTTAATTTATTTTAATTTATTAAATGAATTGCTCCATACCGAGAACATAACAAGCATGGTGGGTGTTATTGTGCAGCTGGTTCATTCCTATTTTTCTACTGCAGCGGCAATGAGATGAACCTATTCCTATTCCTATTCGCTCCACTCCTTAAAACCTACTCCTATTCGCTCCCCTCCTCCGGCAATGAGATGAACCTATTCCTATTCGTATTCCTAATCCTAATGGCATTGCACCGAGAGATTAATAAATTCATATGTATGTACGGTTCGTATCTATATTCGTATGCTTATCAAAATTTTGCTACTATGCATTCATTAAAAACTACTATGTTCAGATAAGCCTAATGTCCTTGTTCCACAATAATTTCATTATTATTTCAGCGTTTGTTATGCCATTTTCAGGGTATAGCTGCTAATTAGATAGGTCATGTCACATGGACTTGGACGGATTTGATCTCACAAAATCCGAAATTCACTTTTTATTTTTTTCTGAGAGGTACGTTTTTGTACTATTTGTTGAATAGAGGTAAAGGTACATTTTATATTTATGGAAAATAAATGATTCTATTAACCGTTGATTTAAGATATCCCAAAAAAAAGGCGTAGGGTAAATCACCCAACAGACCAATTTTTCGAGAAAAAAATAGATATGAATTTAGTTAGATTTTTAGTGATAACCTGAGTTTATCACGATCAAAGTTCTAAAGTTCTATATATTTTGAAATTTTACTCCAAAAATTTTAATCTCATTTTAAACTAATCCAAAAATAGGTATAAATTTAGTTAGATTTTTAGTGATAACCTGAGTTTAACACGATCAAAGTTCTAAAGTTCTATATATTTTGAAATTTTATTCCAAAAATTTTAACCCCATTTTAAACTAATCCAAATACTCGGAAAATCAACAGTTTTGAAATAGTCCAAAAATTTAAATCCACGTCCTCGAATTATCTGCCCAAAAGAACACTCGGGATTATGTGTTCGTTACACCATAAAAGCAAGTTATCTGTCAGTCAAAAGCAAAAATAATTTATCTATCCCTTAAAAGCAAGTTATCTGTCAGTCAAAAGCAAAAGAACACTCTCTATCTGTTGAAGCCAAAGATTATCTATCCGTTAAAAGGAAAAAGTAGTTTATCTGGCCCATAGAAGCACATTTTCTATCTGTTTGAAGACAAAGATTATCTATCCGTGTGTGTACACATTCAAAATCCAAACGATATAGGAAAACTCTTTTAAGGGAATGTTACATTGAGAGTATCGTGTGGCAGTAGAGGATCTCATCGATTTCAGGATCGGGGTGATGCGGCAAAGGTAGTTTCCCACAACATAGCATTACGAGCCTTTCTAATTGGTAATCAGACCGGGCTTTCTAAGAACTGTATCTTCCAATTGGGATTCTTCAATCTCAACATCAATCGCTTCAAGTGGGTGGTAAACGCGTCGGTCGTTCTTAATCTCACAACTATTGCAGTTCATTCTGTCGTTTGTGGAATCTGTCGTCTCATCCTCCAAACGAAATGGGAAGAATCTTTCTTCCGTTTTGATAATGGACGAGAATTGGTTTAAAAGCCTTTGTCGGAGCGCTTCGACCATCCTTGCTTGCCCGTGATAAGGATTGGAGTGATAAAGATCGGTTTACTTGTGGAGGAACAATTTCATATGGAACCAAACTGAGCTGAGAGTTTGGAACAACAAAATTTCCGTCAAAGTTACCCAGATGTCGTCGAAGTACCAATACGATGTTAGTTATTACAGTAACTGTTGCTACAAGTATTAACTTATTCTCTGACTTGTGCTGTGTTGTTCTCATAAACCCTAGTTTCATTCATTCCCTTCTTTTTCTCTTTCCGTCAATCTTATCCTTCAACTTCTTTGTTGAGTTGCTCTCAAAAAGGTCTGAACGAATGATGGATCAACGATTCCCTCTCAAAGGTATGTACGCATTATGTAATTGGTTTAAACTGCTTGTCCCTAGATATTTAATATATAATTTAGCTATCTGCCGCCTAAACCTTCGATCCGTAAACAAATGTGGGTTCTATCTATGTGTTTGGAATGTTGCTTTAAATATAACAGAGATACATGCCTGTCTGTTGATTTTATCGTATGTATGCATGCATAAGTGTGAATGATGTTGTTGTATGTATGCATAAGTGTATGTACACAACTTAAATGGTCTCTGCAACCCAACATTTCCCGCCCTACA
>ML777143.1:1349164-1387678 GCA_009831015.1 Picea engelmannii
GGAGGGAGGGGGAGGAGGAGGAGACAAAGAGAGAGTAAGAAAGGGAAGGAGGGACAAAGGGAGGAAGAGAGAGCGTGGTAGTAGGGGGCGCGGAGTGAGGGAGGGATTGAGAGAGGGAGGAAGAAATAGAGAAAGAAAGGGAGTGATTGAGGGAGGGAAATCAAGGAATGTGGAGACAGAGGGGAAGAGAGTGAGTGGGGTAGATAGATATAGAGATGGACGGAGAGAGAGGTTAGAGAGAGGGGAAGATAGAGGGAGGGAAGGAGAGAGGGGTAGGGAGAGAGGTAGGTAGAGGGATAGAGGGTGTGTGTGTGTGTGAGAGAGAGAGAGAGACAGGATGGGAGGGTGAGAAGGAAGAAGAGAGAGAGGAGGGGAGTGAAGCGAGTGAGAGGGAAGGGAGGAGAGAGAGAAATTCCAGGAAAGAGGGAGAAAGAGAGGGAGAGTGGATGGAAAGTGTTGAGGGAGGGAGGGACAAAGATAGAGAAAATTTGATGGTGGTAGAGGGATGAAGGTGGAGAGAAAGGCATAGAGAGTGATTGGGGTAGAGAGAGAGAAAGAGATAGAGGGAGAGAGAGAGAGGGGGAGAACGGTAGGGGAGAGAGGGGGGGGGATGGTAGGGGAGAGAGAAGGAAGGAGAGAGGGGAAGAGGGGGTAGAGAGAGAAGGAGAGGAACATATGGGGAGAGAGAAAGAGGGAAAGAGAGAGAAGTCATAGATAGAGAGAGAGGAAGAGGGTGGGAGGCTTAAGACTTGATTTTCCTCACCCAACCATGTTCTAGGCAACGAGACTCATACCTAGAGCTCAAAACCTTCTAATGATGCCCATATCTCAACTAGGAGGTAAATGATACTCTCAAGACATTATGTGTGGTGGTTAAAGGTGTTCTTGGATTTGGATACTTGGAATATTACTTTAGGAATCTTACTTTATGACATGTTTTGACAAAATTTATTATATGCTTTTAGGTTTATAAAATAATAACAAAGTGTTTTGATATATATTTATTAGCAAACATTGATCTAATAAAAAGGTCATTTTCCATACAAGAATCTTTTATTTTCAAACTAGAATTAGTAGATAGAGGGATTGGGTCAAACTATAACCCAAAACGTGGCTACAAATTCCACATGAAAATAGTTAATTTCAACAGTGAAGTTTACAAGAATATTTTATTTGCATGAACATATAAAATAAACAAAATATGTTTGATTCATAGTTTAAAACATAGACTAAACACATTTGATGTAAAAGAAGTTATGATCCAAATGTTTCCTTTGTAAGGAGAGAATTTAAATACACTCTAAAACACAACATAGGCTATATATAGAGAGAGAGAGAGAATAAAGCTTAAGTTATCATCCAAATGTTTCCTTTGTAAGGAGAGAATTCAAATACACTCTAAAACACAACATAGGTTATATATATATAGAGAATAAAGCTTATAAATATATCAAAATGATTAACATATTGAATTCAACCTTATAAAAAAAGGTGCATATTTACCATAAAGTTTAAGAAAAATACCATTAATTATTGCAATAAAAGAAATATATTAAAAATTTGTGTTTTAATTTCTCTATCTTTTATTCCTTGTCCATGTGATCATTAAGTTAAAATAGATCTATACTAATATAAAATTACAAAAAAACACCAAATATATTTATAATTTTTAATATAAAATTACAAAAAACACCAAATATATTTATAATTTTTATATTGTAAATATTTGATATAAAAATATATAAAAATAATAAGTAAATTTTAAAAATAAATAATGCTAAAAATTATTTTTAAAATTTAAAATAAATAATTGTTTTTTGAAATAATTATCTAACACTAAAAATTATTTTAAAATTTTTAAATAAATAATTATTTTTTCATATTTTCTAACACTAAAAATTATTTTAAAAATTTAAAACAAATAATTTTTTTTTCATATAATTTTCTAACACTAAAAAATTATTTTAAAATTTTTAAATAAATAATGGTTTTTTCATATAATTGTATTAATAAAATAGGATTTAAAATACAATGTTCTTAAAAAAGAGTTTTCATTTATTATAGTTATCTTAATAAGATAGGATTTAAAATACAATGATCTTAAAAAAAAAGTTGGCATTTAGTGTTACAATCTAGAATAAATCTTGATTTTTTTTATTTGAAAATTTTTAATTTAAAATATTACACATTTTTACAATAAATCCCAATCTTGTTATAAATAATTAAAAGTATATACAAGTAATTAAATCTCAATTTTGTTATAAATAATTAAAAGTATAGACAAGTAATTAAGTGAAATATTCATTCTCGCTTCTCATTAAATTCTTTCTCTTAAAATATTGTGGTAATTTCTTAATCTATGTTGATTTATTTAACATTCTTAATTGTACTCTCTTAAAATATTGTGGTAATTTCTTAATCTATGTTGATTTATGTAACATTCTTAATTGTAGTATATTTATTGAAGGATAATAATGTTCAATATTTTCATGTTAATTAAAAGTAAGATATTGTTGTTATTTTGTAATCTATATTAATTTATATCACATTGTTAATTGTAGTATGTCTATAGAAAAATAGTAATATTTAATTTTTTCATTTTCATTAAAATTAAAATATCTCTCACATTCTTAATTGTATCATGTCTATAGAAAATAGTGTTGTTTAATTTTTTCATCTTCATTAAAATTGATTTCATATTAATGTTTTTTTATCATTGTATTTAATATGTGCTACTAATACATTTTTTATACTTGTGCTATTAATACATTTTTTTATACCTAGCTTCCAAACAAAGAAATGGATACAATTCTTGAGATAGTTAAGGACATTCCAGTCCATATTAGCTCATCTTTTGAAGACCACTTTCACTTTGATTATATTTTGTCCTTAAATAAAAGATTCACAATGAGGTTATTTCTCTCTTTGATCTTATGGATCTTTTTCCACAATAAATATTTTTTAAACATTACCACCACCCGTGTTACTTCTATTACTTATAGTCTAGCCTATCTACCTCTTGGCCCTCCCACCACTTTCTCTACCCCATCCTCACAACTTCTATAACTCCTACCCTACTTCACCCACCTCCCATTACCCCAACTCCTACCGAGTAAATTTACCCCACCATACCTACATCTCACTCTATTTACCCCTAACCCACTACATATACCCAAACATATCATCCTCCCACCCATATCACTGCTACTCTCACTTCCCGCTACTCTCACTTCCCTTGTTAAACATAACCCACAATTCCCACCTCCAAAGTAATGCAACACATAAAGCTTTTTATTGGGTTCTAACATATTTTCTTGGTTTACGATTAACATTTGAACTCATTGTTATTGTATCTTATGTAGGACTTATTGTTATTGTATCTTATGTAGATTGTGTAAATTAACATTATTTAACTTTGTATTAAGAATAATTTTATTGTACTAAAAAAATGTTAGTTAGTGTGATGAGATTTTAACGTTAGATAATATTACATTTAAATATATAAATGGGCAATTTAATAAAATCAAATAGCAAAGAAGAATAGTAATGTCACAAATGCTAGATATATTTGGTGAATGATGAATTTCTTTGTATTTGTATTTTATATGCACAATATTTGCATTATATTTGGCAAATGATAATTTTTTCTTTATCATATCTACATGATATATTTGGTGAATGAGGAATTTCTCTATATTATTTCTATGTCATATATTTAACCATTCATGAATTTTACATTATATATTTGGTGAATGATGAATTTATATATATTATTTCTATGTAATATATTTAATTAATGTTGAATTTCTCATTATTATATTTGCTAAATATGAATATGCATACGTCCAAAGTGACATTAATTAATTTAATTATACAAAATTATAAATATATTGTTGTCTATCAAAATTCCAAATTTTAAAAATAATAAAAGTTAGCATAATAACCTTATATCTAGTATTATTATTTCTCCCATATTATTACTGACTTTTTTTAGAAAAAAAAAATATTGACTTTTTTCAGAAAAGAAAAATTCTTATATTAAATAATATAACAGGGTTATTACATTAGTTTCCATAATAGTTCAGATATTCACTACATAAGTTGAGAAAACAGATCTTGTTCATGACATCAGGGAAAAACTCTCAAGTGCATTATATAGATCTCCATCAAAATTATTTTCTTCTGAAAAAATATCATATGAGATCCTTGGCTATTTCTTTATGCTGTTGTTCCATTCGTTGTATATCATTCTTTCATAAATTTGTGTTTTTCCTTCAATTATTCTTGCAAAGTAAATACCATCTTCCTCAAGAAGAAATGCTACCTTAGAGAGTTGATCAACATCTTTACTAAAGGATCTGAAAATATGTTGTGCCTTTAGTAGAGTAAAATTCTTTCTCAACTTTCTAATTTTGTTCATCCAGGCCCAAGATAGATCACCTGTAAATAATTTAGTTTGTTAAATGAGTCTATTATTACCTTTGAATTCCCCATCAGTTGTAATTCTGTTATCTTTAAATGATTAGCAAAAAAGAGTAAGCACCACAAGGCTAACAGTTCACTCCTGGAATTTGTCCCTCTACCATAATTCATCATAATCTTAAAAGTACCCTTCAGTGGGCATTTTAAGACTACACCAGTCCCACACTTTCCACCCCTATCTTGGAATGCCCCATCAAAGAAGCCCACAGCTAGATCCCAATCTAGCAGAGGTGGTCTGTCTATCCTAGCTCTGTGAAGTACGAATTTCACCCAAGTCATGAAGAATACTATTACAAACTTTTTCTTTACTAATAGGCCTTCCTTCAAAAATACCCAAATTCCTTTGTTTACCTACTTCCCAACATAAAAAACCAGGTATCTCTTTCCAGTTATCATTCTTCTTTACTCACTTTGTTTCCACATCCTGCATTATTAGTGTGTTGTCTTCCACTAGTCGTAACACACACTCATAATTTCCATTTGTCAATGTCTTTCACCATTTCAAATAATCAAGTGTGCGAGTTAAAAAAGACCTTTCAAGTCAACCCTACGCAAGACTTTCCTATTAATATAAAGCAACGAAACATACATCACTAAAGAGAATGGGAAAAGGTTATGAGTTACAATGATTACCAACAATGAGATTTAGAAGGGAAAATTTATACAAAATTCACTATGCTTACTTATATATATTATATATATGAGATAGTTTTATAATATTACATAATAAAAATTAAAAAAAAAATTATTAATTTAAATGTTAAGGTTAACTTGAGGTAATTTTAATATTACTTTATATATATATATGAAGTAGTTTATAACATTATATAATAAAAATTAAAAAATAATTTAATAATTTAAATGTTGTAGAGTTAACCTGAGGTACTTTTAATATTGGCACTTTAGAACTTTAATATGAGCACATTAATATTGATACTTTAATATGTGTTGGCATTAAAATATTGTCATTGTAGTATTAATTATAGAACTTTAATATGAGTATAATAATATTGATATTTTAATATATGTTGGCATTAAAGTATTCTAAAGGTATTCTCATTGTAGTTTTAATAGAACTTAATATGAGTACATTAATATTGATATTTTAATATAAAGTATTAATAAATGTTGGCATTAAAGTATTGTCATTGTAGTATTAATATAAGTAAATCAATTATGATAAGTGGTATATGTATATGTAATTAAATTTATGAATTAATTAATTTTTTTGGTTACTTGAGTATTGGTAGAAATGTTTATAAAGATTGTTAAAATATTAAAACAATTAAAGTAATATTTTCATATGTAAATAAAATTAGGATGATAATTGTGTGGTTATGTTCACATTAGATTTTAATATTTTAATGTGTTGAGTGAACATTAGCAATAGATGCATTTTACGATATGACCATTGTACATCAAAAATTATGTGATAGGATTGGTTGATTGACTCAAATTTAAATGTGTCATGTGTCTAGGGAGTCATGTGTTAGAATTCGGGTATTTAATAAAAACATGTCCAATGTGCATGTGAAGTAGGAAAGAAGTAACTTATCACATATTTTCAGCTCATAACCATATGGATCCAGGGTTACAACCTCAAGTTCTTAGAGTGCTCAACAAATTGAGGAAATATCTCTAGTTAAAGATTTGAATGGTCTACTATTTCAACCTCCATTTTCATATGATTGGTATGGAAAGATGGAAAAACTAATAGGTGTGGCTATAAGAAAAGAAGAAGAAAGATTGAGATTGATCATAATGAAAACTATTTTTAGTTTACTACATTCTTATTATTCACATTTTTCATCATTCAACATTGTTACTTTATTTCTATTCAACTTATTTGGCATGTAAATCTTTATGTATAATTCTAAATTTAAAATGATGAGATTAATCTTAGACATATACATATCCATAATGTTCATGATCTACAAATTTTGTGTGACCGCCCATGAATAGAACTAGCCTAAACATATGATTGGAAGTCATGGGACTATCCAAAAAATGATCCCCCATGTTGATCTTAATACAATGGCACTTCCCAAAACAATTTATGGTACCTCCATCTACAATAATTACTTGAAACTATGGTGTTGGATATACAAATAAATTGAGATATTTTTCTATTTGTAATTGATGAAGTTATGGGTACTACCATAATCAATCAACATTGTTACCTTTTTTCTTTTTATGTATCCTTGTATCTTGAGGGTTTGTGGAGTACCGATGTCGTCCAATGTATGACAAATTATTGTTGGAGTAGTATCTTCAATATCTAGATCTTGTGATGGTTCCAATTCTTTATCTTCTTCCTCTTCACATCCTATGTAGAATAGTGTCTTCTCACTGCATTTATGCCCCTTACTATACTTGTTGTCATAATTGAAACACAGTCCCTTTACTCTTCTTTCATTCATTTGTTTACATGTCAACCTTGTCATTTGAGTGGGGTTAGGAGACAGAACACAGTGCTCTCTACAGTTGTTAGTGGCCACTCTTCTAGAAGCCGTATTTTTTTTCCACTTTCGTTGCCATACTGAAATCTTTCTCTAGGGATTTAGGTTCGAAGAGATGCGCCTCATGTTGAATTTTCTCCTTTAAGGTTCCCATAAATAGATCTAAAAAATTATCTTCATGAATGTTCTTTACCCTGAGACTGATCTTTTGGAATTATTGAATGTGTTATGTAAATGGGTCTTTTTTCTGAAGATTTATCAACTGACTAAAGAATGTAATTCTCTTAAATCCCCATAATGCAACCTATCAATTCATCCGTAAAAATGGAACAAGAGATAATAAAAAAAAAAAAAATCACAAATCCATTGATCCTAAACAAATTGATCATTTTCTAAATATAAGGATGCAACAAGCACCTGTTGTAATCTTGGAACTTGGTGTAGATCAAAAAATTGTTCCATCTGGAATATCCATGTTATAGGATATTTACCATAAAATTTCCTCATATCAATATTTGGAATGAAATAGTTCCTTGGTGCTGACTTGAAGCCTTGATGATGTGGATCTTGAAGTGATGAATAATTATAAAATTGAGTATTGGTGTTGTTAAATTGTGATAAAATACTCCTCATATGTGATTGAGTCTCAACACCATTGTTCTCCTTATTTTTAGTATTTCCTTGGATATCCATATCCCTTTTAGGAATCCCCTTTAAGAACATGGCTTATATGGATTTTTGCATTCCATTCATTTTATTTTCCATTTGATACATATTTTCATCCATCTTATTTTTTTATATGTGCACTATTTCCATTCATATTCTTTTCCATGGCGCTCTTATTTTCATCCAATTTTTTTTGAATTTGATCTTCCAAATCTCTTTTAAGGCATTCTTGAGAATTTTTTAAATCCATTTGGTGTTCTTTAATTGGTTTAGCCTATTTTCAAAATCATCATTTTCTTCAGAAATGATGTTTGCATTTTTATGACGAATATCAATATTATTTCTTGTGAAACCCTTTTTCATGTGGAAAATTAATAATGCTCATATTTTTCCTCTTTATCACAAATTTTGAATCACCAAAAATGGATCTTCTAACAAAAAATGTATGCCAATTGTAAGTTATGTACCTTTCAAACCCTTAATTTGGAGCATCACGGGATGGATGATCTTTGTCTTGATATATCTATGAAATTTGATCCCTTATAAGATGAATTATTTTCCTGTAGTAATCTTAAATGACTTCTTAAACTTCTAAAAGTTTCATAGTCTCAACCTTCACTGATAAAAAGTTATAGAAAAAATGTTGGTTGTGGAGCTTGATTATCTTCCTCATTAAGAGTGTTTATACCCCATGAAGACTTTACACCCCGGAAGAATGTACACTCCTCCACGCGGGGGAGTGTAGGGGGATATTGGCCCTCTTGTGGGGTCTGGAGGGGGCATCCCCTTGACTGGGGAGTTTGGGGTCAAGTGGGCCCCCGAAGGAAAAATTGTCTTGTAAATGTATATTGTAATTTCATAGTAAATCTCGACTGTTCATTATAAGGTTGTGTATATGACAGTAGAAGTTATGTTAGGGTTTTTTTCCCTAAAAGGAAACCCTCTTTTATGAGGAAAATGTATTGTCTCTATGTATCATTGCAAATATTGTATTCTGAGTGAGGAGACCATGAGAGAAAGAAGAGGAAGTTGCAGCGGGTGTGTTGTAGGTTGTATCCCTTCATTTCTTGGATAATAAAAAGAAAGGACCTGACAATTTCTCTGGTGGATGTATCCCACACTAGGTGAACCACGTATATTTGTGTCTCTATTGTATTGTGTACCTTCTGTGTTTTATTTTTGCATTTTTTTTTATTTTATTGTTCCGCAATCCTGTTTTACGAACAAAAAAGACCGAAATTTCTTGTTTAAGACTAATTTCAATATTAGTAAACAACTCCAACTTCCATGAGATATATGTCACAAATTATTATGATTCAAAATATGAAAAAATTGTCACAAGTAATTCGGTGTGTCTTCACAAAGTTCTGAAAATTTTCAGAGTCAAAAACCTCATAGAAAAAAAAAAGTTACCATGAAAATTTGAAACTCACTCTTTTAAAACTAATTTCAGGATTAGTCACAAGCCTTGTCTTCCATGGACTATATATCTAAAAGTGTAGTGAACCATAAGTGGAAATTTTGATCACCTGTGCTAGTAGATATCACCTCAATATAAAATAAAAAAATCACTATTTGAATCCTCCTAAAAAATAAGTTATACCAAAAATCCCAAGATGACTTGTTTAAAACTAAATTTAGGATGAGTCGAAAACCCTATCTTCCATAGGCTATATCATTGAAATTATAATGACCCAGAACCTGAAATTTTTACCACATGTAACTTGATATGTCTTCTATGTAACCTCCAAATTTTACTATCGGAAATGACCTTAAACAAAAATTTATAGAGAAAATTCCAAGATGAATTTATTGAATAAGAAAAACCCTATGGTAGATGCTCTAATGTCAAATGTTATTATCCAATGCCTTAAAAATGATAAAAAGTCAATGAATACATTCCACTTCGAGGGGGAAACCTCATTTTACAATATATCCAATTCAAAATACAATATGAGATGAGATAAGATTATCCTAAGATTAGGTCTCATTGGCATATATATAGGAAACAAAGGGTACAATTATAATGAAAGGGTGCAATGAAGGTTTCCAGCTGACATACAACTATAACACGGAGATTTATCTCTAAGGACTTAACAATATGAAATTATCTCACTATGAAGTCCAAAATACAAGTCATTGAGATATGATAGAGCAAGAAAACTTTTCATCCACAAAGTTCAAAGACCAACAAAGGATGATGAAATAACACTTGAAGGGAGTAGAATATTAGGATGGGGAAGCAACATCATGACAACATAACCTAGAAATAGGTCAAAGCACAACAACTTTTGTTGTTGATGAATATAGAATCAAATGGCATCGTGCTCCTTCAATGAGCAGTTCCTTCTTGGACCCATTATGTTAATTGTCTTTTTCCTTTGTTAGGTATTTTTTGATGAGTTTTCATGAATTCCACCCCCCTCTTACCCGATGGTAAACAAAGGAAAGCATTCACCCTCCTCTTAATCAATGGAAAACATGACCAAAGTGAGAATAAAAACCAAAACCAAGTGTTTGTTCTAGTAGCTAGCCAATGAAGGAGTAAATAATAGTGGCCATGGCCACTACACCCTCATATGTAGGAGGCAAATATGATGATGGAGGAGGTAGGGAAATTTTTACCCCACAACTTATAATCCTTAGAAAACTACCATCCTGTGGATGATGTTGGATACCAACAACTTGATTCATGCCTACAAGAAGAATGGTATGCCTTGAAGTATGGACAATGAAAGGCCATGCACTAGGAATAGGTGGCCAACCTCATGCTTCTATGCTATAGGTGATTTGAACCCTTGAATTCCTCCATCCAATTTTTTCTTTTTTTTTCAATCTAGTGGAATCGATAACTAGCTAGGATAACATGGGAAAATCTCAATTTCATATATGGTTCGTTGCCACTATAAACTCTAGGCTATGTGCCAACAACCCGTAATTTATAACATAGAATGAAACCTATGACTTAGCGAGTCTGAAAGTCCTGAGACTCACCTGAGTGGACCTCTATCCAAGGGGGCATCTAACCTTCTAGCCTTATCTCAATGGGCCAAAGTCTCATCGGATATTTAAACATGGGTGGGGAGAGTGCAAGGCCTACCTCCCCATCTAGTGTTTCCACAGGATCTAGAAGTTCCAAAAGAGATATCATATGGAAAAAAATATTAAGGATTCCATTTCAGTGGACGGAAGAGGTTCTACTACCCACTTGGAAAAATGGTTTTCTTTAGTTATGGAGGAGAGAAATGATAGGAGCATGATAGAAGAAGGAAAAAAAAATTGTAAATGAATTTGTTTGACATTTTATATTTACCTCACCACCACACATTGCAACCCCCTTCCCGTCAACAACTATATCACTAGCTATCATCAAAATATCTCTCTATCCATTAGTAGACATCAATATATTGCTTACGATTCCACCTTTTTTTTAATACTTTATGATCGGATGAGGATGAATGGGAAGGGGACAACTATATCACTACTTATAATTAAAAAACCCTCTCCACCCTTTATTACATATCAATATATTTCTTAGGATTCCATTTTTCTTTTGATATGGTGTAATCTTTTATGTCAAGTTATCTATTTTGAGATAGAGAATGTCAGGTTAGCCTTGACGACTAGGTCAAAGAGTGGTTTGGTTAACTTTAATTCAGTCAATAATGGGTTTACCATAAGTAGTTTATGAGCCCAGCCCATGATCATCTGTGAGATTGGTACCACCATGATAATGTGTGATATTAGGTTATCTATTTTGAGAGTTGGAATGTTGGGAGAGCTAGAATGTTGTTAGGTCATATGTGAGAGCTCGAATGTTGTTAGGTCATCGGTGTCACAGATATCTAGATTGATAGATTAGATTTGTAGATTTCTGATTATTTAGAGCAAGAAATTAGTCCGAAGTCTATTTGGAGAACTTTGGGAAAAATCCATTAATGGCAGACAAGATGGAAGTTTTCGATGAAGGTAGACAACAAGAGATCTCCAATTATCCTCCTCGCGCGTTCAGAGAGATGAACATCAATTCTGGAGCTGAAAATGGTACCACTCAGCCTGTTATTTTGTTCCATCTACTAGCACCGCCGAGACGAGACGAGCCCCTGTGTCAATTGAAGTTTTACTACTGTGCCATACAAGACAGGCGGTTGTCGCTTTTTATTGACCGAGTACAAGAAAGAATTGTCAATTTTCCAGAATTTCTGCATGGAAGAAACCGGAAACAAAGCAATGTTCTGGTTAGGGTATCCGGGGATATCGTTTACTTGTATAATGAATTTTGTCAACAATAATTTTGAATGGGCTTTCAGGGATTTTGACACTTCCACAATTCGCACAGGATTACTGCGTGAACGTTCAACCCAAATGAAGGATGAAATCCCAAAGGAAAGCGAGGGCGATGGATGCGCAAGTAAAATCGACGATGATGAAAACAGTGCACCGGACGTGTTAAAGGAAATTACAACAAGAGTTGGGAATCGTTTAGTACTTATTTTAGCTTCTGTGGCGGCTACAAGTGTGTTTTCGTTAGATGGAAATACCGAACATGGTCGGTTCTTCCTGATTGTCTCGACGACATTAACAACAATTGTACATACACTAGCACAGCCACAAAGTCGCTGGCGACTGGTGAACGCCGAAACGCACATAAAATAATAAAATATCGCAGTTCCACTTTTATCATGTCACATTTAAAAGGAAGAGTAACGAGCACGTTGCTGGAAATATTTAGGGTTTTAAGATTTACGAGCCGGCCGATAGAATCGAGAAGACATTTGAGGCGATTGGAAGAAACGTCCAGACTTTTTAGATTCACCAACCAAGTCGCGCATTCGGGCAAGCACTACAATGGACACAACCAAAAGAATAATTAAAAACACTGCTTCAGAGAAGTACCGTAAATAATTCAATGAACTAAAACTTGTCACATGCCAACAAACACTCGCGACAACTGAAACTTGTCCAAATATGATACCTGTTATCATCATGCTTGTTATCCACATTCAACGTTTCACATCCAATTTTTTACAGTAATTTCTTAATATGATTAGGTAAATGTGAAAAAGTAAACATGTTAACTCATGTATTTATAAATGCAAGGGAGTTATGAACAATAAATCTTATTCATTGATTTGAGAGGACGACTAAGAATCATCTTCAATTCCTAACCATAAGATTAAGATTTAAGGTTAAAAGATATAAGATTTAAAGTTAAATGTGCCTTAGGTATATGCCTTTCCGCATAAATATGTACAGATTTTGTACGCACATCTCATGGAAAGGAAATCTCTATTTATGCAATCATTGTGCCCTCATTGACCGCACTGTTCATAACCTTATTTTCCTGCACTCTGTGGTTGGACCAATTTTCGCCTATAAACAACGCCTTCGCTCGGCGTTTAATGGAATTGCCCAGAAACTGCCTTGTAGATGGTGCAAATGGATTTCTCATATCCTCCATATCCGGAACTCTCTAGGCCATTTTTGACCGTGCCGAGATTTTTGATGATTACAGCAGCATTCATGTTTATTCTATGGATGACATGGGAAGTGGATGGATCGATGTTTTTCGGGGGAAAAGTGTTCACACTCGACAGGGCAATCCCTTCACACTGCCTGCTGGAGCCTGCCAGATTTGTGATTCGCATTACGAGGGAAATCCCTTCACACTCAACAGAGCAATCCCTTCACAGTGCCTGCTCCAGCGCGTACAGTTCTGGGAAATCGGTGAACATGACATTTTATTACTTAGTGTACAATTTCATTCCATTTGCATGGACAGGTTGAGGTATAGGTGGTGGGTTTTCAACAAGTACGATGGAGTTAAAAGTTATGGCTGTGAGGAGCTGCCTGTGCCAACACAAGCAAGATATCCTGCATTAGATATCAATATTTTGGTTGTGAAGATAGAATAGTAAATATCTTGTAGTTGTTGGGTCATTGCTGAAGTTCTCAACTTCGTTGCTTTATCTTTCACTATGGCCTTTTGGAGTGAGGAAAAGTTTGCCCGGGAAGAGGCCGATCCGAGAATAATTATGAGAATTTTCAGATTTTGTGTACAAGATACAAAAGTATTTGATTATCAGTGTTTGATCTATGTTTAAACATCACTTTTCAGGTTAAACATATTTTTGGTGAAATCTTATTTTTTGTTGTTTAAATTGTATTTTTGAACACATAAATGAATTCAGCACTCTAAAACACTTGAATAATACAGATTCAATCACTCAAATATAAAATTTCAATAATTTTTGACCAAATTTAAGTAAAAAATATACTCTTAAAAACTCCAAAATATAGAACTAGACTACTTGTTAAAATATATTTACTCATACATCAATTTAATGTTTAACTTTAACTGACTTTAAAATTTTATTATTATTATTATTATTAACCTCTAGTTATTTAACTTGAACGCTTTTTCACTTTAAATTTACTTTTTTCTTATATAAACAAAACCATCCATATTTATAAATATAAATTAATCAAAATCCAAAAGGGTACGTATTACATAATAAGTGTGAGTTATAATTTATTATAATTAAGAAAATTTAATTAAAAAATAATTATCCCATTATGAATCTTGTTTTTATTAAATGATAGAAATATACATTGTCAAATTAGGGTTCTTTTCATCTATGTTTTTTTATAAATGTTTTAATTAATAAGTGTGGTATTACATAATAAGTATGAGTTATAATTTATTATAATTAAAAAAATTTAATTAAAAAATAATTATCCCATTATGAATCTTGTTTTTATTAAATGATAGAAATATACATTGTCAAATTAGGGTTCTTTTCATCTATTTTTTTTATAAATGGTTTAATTAATTAAATGAATCTTTAAAATTTTAATATAATTTTTCATTTTAATTTTATTTTTAATTTAGTTTATTGTATTTTTTTTTTAAATCAAAAAATAATATGATAATTTTTTTAATGTGTTTTGGTTAAAGTTAATATTAGTTAATTAATCTAAAAACATTGAAAAAAAGTTTGTAAAATCCATATTAATTTTTACAAAATTGATAAAGTTTTTACTAATATTTTCTAAAACATGCATGCACTCTAAAACATACATGCACACCCATTCATGAGTTTCCAACTTCCACCACCTAAGCTGCCACTAGGTAAGCTTTCTCAAGAATGCACGTTCATTAAGAATGTGAACAAATTCCTAAGAACATGTATGTGTTCCATAGGGTGGTTTTTTTATAAAATGTTGTGGCCTTAATAGTTTCAAGAATGTGTTAGACATGGTTATCAATCGGTTTGAGGTAGATATTTTGATTGAATTTGATTGGTTTTTAATTTTATTATTTGTTTAAATGATAAAAAAAATATTTTTTCTTTATTAAAATGTAGCATTGTTAATTAATATGGAACTTAGAGAAAACTCAAAACCAATATCACTACATGAAGACACACCAAACCTAAATCCACAATTGGAAAACATAAACATGGAAGTTGATGCACAACTCAGGTCTCTTAGAACCCTTGTACAAGACTTACAAAATACTAGAGGGCCCTCACAAGTGTCACTAGCCATATTTGTAGACGCCATTGTATCTTTTGTTACAAATTCCCAAGGCCAATTAACACACATTTATGATTATAGGGCCAAAATGTATGAATATTATTGGATGGGTCTTCATAAAAATCAAGTTAGAGACTTCAAAAATTCAAAACAAGACTTGATAACATTGTTTATTGACTTGAGAACTGGATTACAACCATGGGTCATAAAGAGACACATTTGTGTGGACTAGTGCACCAACCAACCATTTTTAGATAATTGGATGGATAGGTGGTTTATGGTAGTTGAAAAACCTCCTTGAAATAATTGGGAGGTGCCTTTGTATTTCCTTAAAAAAATATGGGCATATTTTATTTTAAATCACCATGTTATCTACATTGACATTCATGAATTCTAGGGGGTTGGTCGTGGGTCCACATAGGATAAAGAAAATTCTAGGTGTAACCCATTGTTGGGTCCTCATCCTCCTAGGCAATGGCCTAACCCGCTTACCTAGCATACTCCCATAGCATAAAGTATTATCCAAACCTAAGCATCCATATCTACCTTGACACATAGCCTAGTTCAACACATCATATTTATAGCATTGTCCTACCAAGAGCGACCTTCAGGTGATGTTGGAGAAGGGTTTGGTCTTTTGGGCCTTGCATTAGAGTCCAACCAGGAGAGGGAACATGGACAAACTAGACATTCCCATCCTAGTTCATGTGACCCTCATAGAAGCTTGAGTTGTGGGATGACTTGTTATGGGTTGATGGAGGGAACTAGACATTAAATTTTCATGAAGGAGGTTAGTATCTTCATCATCTCTACATTCTTCATTGATTATATGTATATATAGTTTATTTTGTTTTTTTCTACATTTAATTATATGATGTTTTCAATTGCTACGTTTGGATAACAAATCCTGGATGCTAGTAGATGCATTAATGTCAGTTTCTACCACTAATGTAGTAGTAGCAGCAACCCACTTGTTCCATGTACCACAAACTCAGGTATGGTGGAATGAGTGATTCATGAATTAAAATGATCCTTCCTAAAAAAAAAATCATATATTTTTAGTCTATGCTCTAGATGCTTTTAGTTTGAATGTGCATGTGTTGCAAAATTAATTCTAACTTGATCTTTCTAAACCAAGTATGCACTTCCACTTTGTTGCAATACNTGTGAGAGCTCCATGTGAGATTTGATCTAGAGGTTCAATCTGTAGAATTATCTATAGCGTGTTCTTTTAAGTGCACCTATAGTAATTGTCTAATTTCACCAATATAGAATTTTCCATAGGAACATGGGATTTTATAGACATATTTCAATTTCCTAATATCTAATGAATCCTTTACCAAGTATACCAAGATTCTAATGGTGTTCACAGGAGTGAATGCTATCATGATGTTCCTACTTCTTAGTATTTTTCCAATTTGTTTTTTGGTACCTTTGATATATGGAAATGTGAGTCTTGGGATATCCACCTTCCTATGTAAGTGTATTATATTCATTTCTTTGTGGATTCCCTTTCCAATGTACCAATCATTGTAACCATTCATTCAAAACACCATGTTGAGGTTATCTAGTTCATAGTTCAAGTGTTCTTCATATGAGATTATTGTAGCCCTTGTGGCAAGGGTGTGAATGATTCTTTATTTTTTAGCCAAGTGGTGATGATAGTTTGCATGAAGGTATCTCTTTATATGTGAATTACTCATGTAGACTTGATACATGAGTCTCCCATTTCTCTTCTTGTTGAGCATTACTTCCAAAAATTAAAGTTGGTTGTCCCTTTCTATATTAATGGTAAATTTTAAGTTCTATGATAAACTATTGATGTGCTCAAAGAATCCTTCAAGATCCTCTCTATAATGTCTCCATTTGGTGAAGATATCATCGATGTACCATTTCTATACTCATAGGATGAGTGTAAAGGAGTTTAAAGCCCTTACTTCAAATCACTCCATGTAGATGTTTTCAACTACTGGTGATGGTGGGGAGCCCACTACTATGCCATGAATTTTCTCATTAATATTTTCATTGTAGTTGAAATATGTTGACTTAAGGCATATCTTCACCAATTTATCATTTTCGATGTCTATGGTGTCTTCTATGACATTAATGGCATGGTCCACTAAGACCTTGGTGTGGAGAGACACAATGTCAAAGCTTACAAGAATTTTATCATCTTCTACATTTTGTATTTTGATACATTTTACAAAGGATGATGAGTCCTTTAAAAAAGTGTTTGTATTGCTAGAAGGGGGGATGAGTAACTTAGAAAGAAATATTTTTAGGGAGTAAGTAAGAGATACTATCATTTTTACAATCAATATTAAGGGGACACCATATTTATGAATCTTGGGTGCGCCATATATCCAAAGCATGTTAGAATTCTTTGGAGTAACCTTCTTCTTAATTGAATCATCAAGGGATGAACACTTGATCATTATGGACACTATACACATTAGTTTGTTCTTAGGGTCTTTATTTATTACTCTCTAGCTTCTACACGTGAGGTGCTCCATAAAAAATTTATGGTCATCTACTTCATCCATTATAATATTAGTGTCCCCCTTGTTATCCTTCAGTATATTAATGTATTTATTATTACAAGTTGCTTTAGGTTTTATCCTTAGAAAATATATTTTCATCCATTACTATTAAAATTTTGGTATTCTCGTTTAACCATAGACAATGTCACATCATTATCACCCAAACATAGGCATTCACATATGTCATCCCCGAGCACAATAAACTTTTCTTAGATAGAATGATTATGGCATGTCCAGACTAGAACCAACAGATAAACCATAACCAAAAACATCAATGTTGCAACAACATCACAATACCAATAGAGCATACCTTCACCAAGATAAGTGCACAAGAGAGAGATACCAAAAAGACTAAGTGAGGAGAGACTTCACCACCGTAACTATTGTGTCACCTTTCTCATACTTGAGCCCCCCTTTTGCGTCACCACTACAGCTGTTGCAATTGTTTCTCCTCAAACTTGTGCCCTAACTAAGTGAGTGTGTGTCAAATGGGTCAGAGCCTGCCTTTATTTATACTAGTCTATTAGGTGACTTTTCTAGGTGGGGCCGACTTGTCTTTCTGGGGTTTTCTGTTTCTTTATTATTATTATCCTTGGGCCGATTTTTCTTCTAGGGTAATTCCACATCTGTTTAATGGTTCTCTTGCTTCCAAAATATTATACTCTAAGTACAAAGGTTATATTGGAGGTTAATACCTCCCGTAATTACCAAAACATCAACGCTCCCTCTTAGATGGGTAGGTATTAACTAATATGTTCTTTATGTAATGGTCTTAAACACATCCATCCATGTCACATGGTATGGGAAATACTCACATGGTATTGTAGACCAGTCTGCAGGTAGCATCACCATAGCCACATAGGGTATCTCATGATAAAACAGATCATGTCACAAGTATCATCATCATAGCTACATAGGCTCTGTCATAGTCACACACACGGACTATCTGATGGTCATGTCACAGTCATGCATCTGGGTCCTCATCAACACATGTTGCATCTCTCTAGTGGAAACAACCTCATCATCCTCCCATACCTTATGTCATTATAGGGATTTCATCTAGCTCACATAGAACTAGGAAACCATCCAGCTCACATAGAATATGCAATATGCAGTTGAGCTAGTTTGCACAGAACTATGCTACTACCCAATCCAAAGGGAGCATGGGAAACTACAACTCACCATATCACATAGAATATGGCATCTAGTTCATATAGAACTAGTAACCTCACCAACTCACATAGAATCTAGCATCTAGTTCATATAGAACTAGTAAACTCACCATATCACACAAAATATGGCACCTGGTTCATACAGAACTAGTAACCTCTGGTTGGCACACTAGGCAATTGTTCCATAGTGACCAAGCATCTAATCACAAGGATTAGGATATGTATTTATCACACACTACCCATCTATCGCTAGGAAACACCTCCAACCACATAGGTTGGCCCTCCATCTTGAAAAGATGGGAAACTCACCAACCCCAAAGGCTCGACATATGTTGACCTTGTGCGAGGTCATGTTGACTGCTGCCACAGTCAGTAACGTGAATGTAAATGACCACTCGTTGTTACCACACTCTACAAGCTACTGCCCCAAGAATCGCATATGTGACTCATCACTCCCTTTTATAAGGGACATCCTTCTGAACCACGCCAAGTTTGTCCCTAAATTACTCAAACTTCACCCTTAACATAGGGCTGGTCAACACATCTGCTATATTCTAATTTGTAGAAACATATTGGAGCTTCACTTCTCCCTTCTACACCATATATCTAATACAATGGTACATGCTCTCACAATTCTTGGACTTGTCATGAAACACCGGGTTCTCTGACAACTTCACAGAACTCTAGTTGTCGCACCAGATACAATTCGCCTCTAACTTGAGTTCAAACAATCTTGAAAGCAGATTCTGAAGCCACATTTCTTTGCTGCTAGTTGAAAATGTTGTTTTATACTCTTCATTGTCTGTACTGAGAACCACACTAGTCTGCGTCCTACTGAACCATGAGATCATAGCTAATCCCAAAACAAAGTAACATCCTGATGTTTTCTTTCGCTATGTGACACTATCGGCCCAATTTGAATCAGTATATCCTTGCAAGCTTATCTTATTATCTAAAACATATCTAATTCCATAGTCAATTGTACCTTTCAGGTACCTCAACAAATGATTTTTCACAACCAAGTGAACATGCCTTAGTTCAACCATATACTAACTCAAAGTGTTCACCGCAAAGCATATATCTGGTCTAGTTTTCGTCAAATACATCAACGAACCAATCATCTTAATGTACATGGTGACATCCACTATATATGAATATGTATCACGCAATAACTTCATATTTGTCACCATCGATGCAGGATTGGCTTTACAATCCATCATTTTGAATCTCTTCATAATATCTACAACATATTTTCCTTGGTACAGGAAAATCTCATCTAGTTTCTGCCACACCTCTAGACCCAAGAAATAATGCATCATACCTAGGCCTTTCATCTCGAACACTTATGCAAGATTTCTCTTGCACTCAGCGATGAGTTTCTCATTCCCTGTTAGAAACAAGTCATCCAATATCAAATGGAAACCGATCCTAGGCTCATTAATATAATTGTCTGGTATATCCTACCCTGGGTTCCTACTTAAGCTCGTACAAAGCTTCCTTCAATATGCAGACATGAGCCTCCTTTTAATGTATCTTTTGGTTGCTCTATGTGCACTTCTTCTGACTACTGGAGCAAGTGTCTCATCATAATATTCTCCCTCTTGTTGGGAGAATCCTCTGGCCACAAATCAGGCTTTGTACATCTCTATCAGCATCATGTTTGATCTTGTAGATCAATTTGGAAGTTACCATTGACTTCCCTTATTGTCTCAAGGAAAAAATCCATATCCCATTCATTTTTACTAGCTTCCTCCTCTTTCACCGAAATAAGGGAATCTTCTCAGGAGCTCTCATATCTCCTCAAATCCTATGAAGATTCAATCTAGCCTCTTCAACTCATGGCACCTTTATGTCAATCCTAGAAGATGTCTCTCTCTCCCATTTGAATCTGAGGAGGAACACTTTCTGAATGAAAGTATATAAACCACTAACTCTCTCTGAGATCAGGCTCACTATGAACTCTAGCTCCTTCTGAGATGGTACTTGGTGTGGCCACATGCCTCACCACTGGTTGAGCCATATGCTCCTTCTCATGATATGGCTCATCAATGTTATATATTTTTTCATCCTGCAAAGTGTCATGGGACCATGTTGGTCTCTTCTTGGTTACTGCAACGATTTTGGATAGGCACTTCTCACTCTACTAACTCTTTATGATGATATGAATAGTGATCAACTGAACTAGAGGGATCTATTCATTCATCTTTGGATCCTTCTTCTCCTTACAATAAATCTCCATATGAGATACTATGTATCTAGAAAAAGTACCCTTCTTTCCAGAAGGTTTTAAGTTCGTCCTATTTTTCTTTGGTACATGGATGTATACAGTTTTGTATACAACTTATTATTCATATAGTCTAATCCATGTCTCAAACTAGAGACCATATAATATGTTTCCTCCTACAACCATCACTATATCTCCCCTTAGAGTTATCACCTGTGACTTTCTCGGAACAATAGAAACAACAAATGGAAACAATAGATAAGAATAATACTCTTATAATAATAAAAAAAACAATAACGAGAACAATCATCATAGTATCTCCTTCTCAGAGCTATCACTTGTGACTTGCCTGGAACAAGAGCCAAAATAAAAATGTAATAATAAGAAATAGGAACAACACTCTTCCAATGTTGTGACCAATAATTCCTCCATGGTAACCTGCCTGAGACAAGAGAAACAAGAGAAAAAGTATTTCCAATATAATATCATTTTCATAAGAACATATCTATGTTAACAAGAATAAAAGACAATTTCATGGTAATCATCATAGCAGTACCAAGGTGATCTCCCTAGAAGCAGAATAAGAAATATCTCCTAGAGGAGATTTTATTTTATCTTGAAAATAAGTATAATAAGAATTTATATCAATAGTACTCACATGCTTCCAAGTATTCATTGTATCTAGTGGTAATAGGACCTTTCAAATATTGTTGTCAAAAATATAGTGTTTACTTGTAATGTAGAAATTATCAAGCTTGATATGTGCAAATTATAGACTTATCAATTTAATCAATCAAAACTGGAACCTAGAGTCTTATCTTCAATAATGAGTGTTGTTTATTTTATTTTGAGTCTCCTTCACTCAAGATGACAAGTATTCTCACCAACCTATCCCCTGTACTAAGACAATATGTTTTCTTGACAAAAATCTGAGTTAGAGAATATTATGCAAGTAAAATCTAAAATATCAACCTCAATCAATATAATACTTTGACTAAGGTCATCTTATAACGTTCACTTTGACCATAAATAATCATAACTTCAATATATCAAGATACAACTAGATGTTCATAAGATCACAATAATTCCATAACAGCTAGAGGCATATCAAAAAAATCAAACCTGAAGTGTGTTGTTCCTCTAAATGTGTTGGATCTGAGATCCTTCTGAATCTAAAATTCTTGTTTGGAAAAAATATCCCTTTCTCCTACAAACACCCTCAAGACAGCGATACAATTTAAACAAGTACATACCTCCAGTAGGAGCGGCGGAAAGCGACAAGCAACGAAAAATCCTAAAACTTCAAAGTGCTCCAACTTGCAATCTAAAGGTATTTGGAGATGCGTTAGGGTAAGGCACACTAGGACAACCAAAAATTAGGCCCAAAATTTCATAGAAACTTCATTGGTCCAGATGACCTACAACTGGTACTACTACTAGTGATGTTATTGGCACTGGAACTGGTGTTTCCACTAGCACTGCAATTGGTGTTGCAATTGGCACAACAAATGGTGTTGCAACCAACACTACCTAATCTCCCTCTGGATCTTCAATTTATTATTCAATCAAGCCTACTATGCCAAGGAGACCTCTTTTATCCAAGAATCAATTTCAACTCATCCTTTAAATCATAGATTCCTTGACCTAGGGTTTTATGAGAAAACCCTAATTTCTCAACTTTAGAAAATCGCAAAACTGATATGGGGAAATATTATGCCTACTTAGGAAACCTTCTTGATGGCTTCAGTAAGTGTTCAACAAGATTGACAATGGGGGAAACTGAGGATCTTCCTTCCAGGGGTTATATTGTTACGAAGGAAACCAACTTTGATTCCATTTTAAAATTTTGGTATGCTCATTTAACCATAGACAATGTCACATCATTGTCACCCAACCATAGAAATTCACATATGCCACCCCCAAGCATAGTAACATTTTCTTAGATAGAATGATTATCACAAGTCCACACTAGAACCAACAAATAAACCCTAACTAGAAACACCATTTCTACAATAGCATGACAATACCAATAGAGCGTACCTTCACCAAGATAAGTGCACAAGAGAGATATCATAAATATTGAGCAAGGAGAGACTTCACCACTGTAACTATTATGTCACCTTCCTTGGAATTGTGCCCCCCTTCTACATCACCACTACAGTTGTTGCAACTGTTGCAACTCAAAAATACGCCCTGACTAAGTGAGTGTGTATCAAATCAGCCAGTGCATGCCTTTATTTATACTATTTTGTCAGTGACTTTTTTCAGGCAGGATCGACTTCTCTCTCTTGGGTTTTCTATTTCTTTATTATTATTCTCCTTGGGTTGACTTCTCTTCTAGGGTAATTCCACATATCTTTAATGGTTCTCTTTCTTCCAGAATATTCTACTCTAAGTACAAAGTTTATAATACATTTTAATACCTCCAACAGCCACCAAAACATCAACAATTAGGGTTTATCATCATTCATTTATTTAGCATAGTTTAATATTATTTCTTTCAAGAAATCAATATTTAATGGTTTACTAGTCTTTATTCTTTCATTTGGAATCTTTTTGTCATGGAATCTTACTAATTTAGTATTATTTACTATTTTTTTATAAACTTGTTACATGCTAAAGTATCTTATCGTTCATTCTACTTTTATTACATCCTTTACTTTTCTTTGATGGCTAGTGTTTCGGTGCATTTCGTTTACTTTTCTAACTTAGTAAACATCATTTATTGTCTTAGAAACACCCCTCACACACACACACACAATCAATCAATTTTCTTCCTCTAATCCATCAATTTGGTCTAGGTATAGGTCTTTCCATGCCATGCCATGCCTTTCCTTGCCAGGTATTGCCTTGCCATGTCTAGCCTTGCATTGCCTTGTCATGCATTGCCTTGTCATGCATTGCCTTGTCATGCATTGCCTTGTCATTTGTTGTGTTTCCATGTATTTTCTTAAATTTTGTTGCCTTTCCTTGTCTTACCATGCGTCTCCCTGAAATTTCTTGTTTTTTCGTGTCATGTCTTGCTTTTCCTTGCCTTGTATATGTCTATTTCTACATCTACGCCTATGTCTAGGCAAGGTCTAGGTCTAGGTCCACATCTAGCTCTAGGTATTAGAAAGGTACAGGTCTAGGTCTATATCTAGCTATAGGTATAGGGAAGGTTTAGGTATAGGTATAGGTATAGGTATAGGTGTAGGTCATGGTCTAGATCTAGGTCATGGTCTAGACCTAGAACTAGACCATGACCTAGACCTACACCATGACTTAGACCTAGACCTATAACTAGAACATGACCTAGACCTACACCATGACCTAGACCTACACCATGACCTAAACCTAGACCTAGAACTAAACCTATACCTTTCCTTGGCATGCCTTTCCTTGCCATGTCTAATCATACTTTTCCTTGCATTGTATTGCCTTGTCTTATTATTGTCTTGCCTTGCATTGTCTTTCCTTACATTATCTTACCTTTCCCTAACTTATTCATACACCATGACCTTTACCATGATCTAGACCTAGACCTACACCATGACCATGACCTAGACCATGACCATGACCTAGACCATGACCTAGACCGAGACCTAGACCATGACCTTGACCTAGACCTAGACCTAGACCTTGCCTTGCCAAGCCTTGTCTTTCCATGTCTAGCCTTGCCTTTCTTTTCCTTGCATTACCTTTCCATACCTTGAATTTCCTTTCCTTGACTTCACTTTCCTTTCCATGTCCATCCTTTCCTTTTCTTTCCTTACCTTGCCATTTCCCAATCAAAACTAGTTCCTTAGTGTTGAATCTTGAGGATGCCATGGGTTTTTTTGGTATAAATTTAAATAAAATTGCAAATAATCACGAACATCAATCCAACCATATTCATATAATACATGAAGGCCATAATAACATATAGTAATAAACAAAAGAAACAAAGATGTTACATGGAAAATTTGAGTAGCCATAATAACAAGTAGTCATCAACAAAAAGCAACAAGTATGTCACATATGGAAAAGGTAGAGATAATACAAATTATTAAACCATATAAGAAGTCTTACAAGTTATTCACTTGTCAAATATTTTCTTAAGTATATTTATTTTCACCTATGATTTGTCAAAGATAGGGTGACACTAGCATTTTCAAATTACTCTAGAAATAAGGTTTCTTGCATGGAAATAAAAGTCAAATATCCAAATACCCACCTGGCAACATTTTCCAATTCGCTTCGTTAACCTCCACACTATTTGGTAACTTATTTGTTACAATACAGTTCTTTGTTACAATATGGTTATTTTTTGGTGTTTGTTTTTTGTGCTTATTTTCATGAAAGGATGGGATTCAACCCATTTTTTTTTCGAAGATGGACATTATGCCTCCATACCAAATTGTCAACACGTCCATGAATGGATTGAGGAGGTGAGTTGCAACTCACCATAAAACTTTAATCGGCCTTGGATGGAAGAACCATTAGTTTCATTGTAATTATGGCACTGGATTACAATTAGGGGTACCCCTCTACTGAGATTTTGTTGCTCAGAAAATTGTTTGTTGGAGGATCCCCAGAACTAGGGTTTTTCTCAGTGAAGCACAATGCAATCTATGAAAAAGGGGCCAATTTTGAAGAAAATTGTGTCGGGTGATTTTGGGTAGTGTGGTCGCATGGGGCTTGGAAAAACACACATGCGGGAGCTTACGAAATGCAGTTATGCTGCTTGGTTTGGATTTTATGCCCCTATACCAAATTGTCAACATGTCCCTAAATGGCTTGAGGAGGCGAGTCACAACTTGCCATAAAACTCTAAAAAAGGACTTGGATGGATGAACCATAAGTTTCATTGGACTTAGGGCACTAGATTACTACTAGGGGTACCCCTCTGTTGTGATTCTGTTTCATAGAAATCCATTTGTTGGAGGATCTTTAGAACTAGGATTTTTATGAGTAAAAAAGAGAAAGAACTCTACCTTAGAATAAGGGGTCGATTATGAATAACATTGTGTCGAGTGATTTTGGGTAGTGTGGTCATGTGGGCCTTAGACAAGCACATGTGTGGGAGCTTACAAAACTCAATTATGTTTCTCGGTTTGGATTTTATGCCCCCAGACCAAATTATCAACATGTACCTGAATGGATTGAGGAGGCGAGTTTAAAATCGCCATAGGACTCTAACCGAGCCTCGGATGGGTGAACCATCAGTTTAATCGGATTCCTAACACCAGGTTACAGTTATGGGTACCCCTCCTTTGTTATTTTTTTTCTCGAAAAACCATTTGTTGGAGGATCTCAGGATCTAGGGTTTTCTCAGTGAGCCCTAGTGCAATTTCTAAACAAGGGGTCGATTTTGAAGAACACCATGTCATGCAATAATGGGTAGTGTGTTCACATGGGCCTTGGAGAAACACACATGCAAGAGCTTACAAAACTCAGTTGTGTAGCTCGGTTTGTATTTTATGCCCCAAACCAAATTATGAACATGTTCATGATTGGCTTGAGAAGGTGAGTTGCAACTTGTCGTAAAACTCTAATTGGACCTCAAATAGATGAACATTTGATTGCATTTAAATCCTGACAATGGGTTACATCTAGGGGTACCCCTCCTCTCTAATTCTATTGCCCAAAAAATTGTTTGTTGTAGGATCTTCAAATCTAGAGTTTTGCTCAATGAGGCATAGTGCAATTTATGTACAAAGAGTCAATTTTGAAGAACAGTGTGTTTATAAATTGTAGGTAGCATGGTCATGTGGGCCTTGGAAAAACACATGTGTGGGAGCTTACAAAACTTATTTATGTTGCTCGATTTGGATTTAATGCCCCTAGGCCCAATTGTCAACATGTCCATGAATGGCTTGAGAAGGTGAGTTGCAACTCGACATAAAACTCTAATATGGCCTAGGATGGATGAACCATTGGATGCAATGGACTCATGACATGGGGTTACAACTAAAGGTACCCCTCCTCTGTGATTTTTTTCCAAAAAAAAACATTTGTTGGAGGATCTTAGGATCTAGGGTTTTTTTCAATGAGGCATGGTGCAAATTCTGAACAAGGGTTCAATTTTGAAGAACATTGTGCCGGGATATTATGGGTAGCATGGTCGCATGGACCTTAGACAAAAACACATGTAGGAACTTACAGGACTCATTTATGCCACTAAGTTTGAATTTTATGCCCCAAGACCAAATTTTCAACATGTCCCTAAATGGCTTGAGGAGGCGAGTTGAAACTCACCATAAAACTCTAACTGGGCCTTGGATGGAAAAACCAATGGTTGCATTAGACTCTTGACACTAGTTTACAACTAGAGGTACCACTATGGTTTTTTTTCTTGGAAAACCATTTGTTGGAGGATCTTTGGATATAAGGTTTTGTTCAATGACGCATGGTGCAATTTTAGAAAAGGGGTCATTTTGAAGAACATTGTGTCGGGCTATTTTGGGTAGCATGGTCATGTGGGTAGCATGTCCACTTGATTTGGATTTTATGCCCCTTGAAAAAATTGTCAGCATGTCCCTAAATGGCTTGAGGAGGCATGTTGCAACTCACTACAAAACTCTAATCAATCCTCGGATGGACAAATATTTAGTTGCATTAGACTAGGGGTAGTGTATTACAGTGAGGGGTACCCCTCCCTTGTGATTATGTTTCCCAGAAAATTGTTTGTTGGAGGATCTATGAAACTAGGTTTTTTATAAGTGAGTCACAGTTCTACCATGTGTGACTTTGGTTTTATGTTTTCCAGATAGAGGTTAACCATTAAACATTTAATTATGATTACAAGTTTATAACAACAATAGTAAATCAATTATAAGTTAGTAAGATGTAATGAGAAATAGATTCCAAATGCAATAATAAATACCAGTAAACCATTAACTATTCACTACTTAAAAGAATTAGTAATAAACTATGTTAAATATATGCAAGATGATAAACCCTAATGGGAGAGAGAGAGAGAGAGAGAGAAAGAGAGAGAGAGAGAAGTAAATTCTACTCAAGGAAAGGAAATGATAGACATGGAAAGGCAATTCAAGTCAAGGTAAGGAAGGTCAAGTCAAGACAAGGCAAGGCAAGGCAAGGCAAGGCATGGAAATACAAGGAAAGGAAAAACATGGCAAGGAAAGGCAAGGCAAGGATTGACATGGCAAGAAAATACATGGCATGGAAAGGCCAGGAAAGGAAAAACAAGGCAAGGAATGGAAATACAAGGTAAGGCAAGGCAATACAAGGCAAGATAAGGTAAGGAAAGGCATGGAAAGAGATGGAAAGGAAAGGCATGACAAGGAAAGACATGGAAAGGAAAGACAAGGAAAAATATGGCATGGAAAGACATGCAAGGTAAGGTAAGTCAAGTAAAAGAAAGGAAAGGTAAGGCATGGAAAGACATGGCAAGGAAAGGTAAGGCATGAAAAGACATGGCAAGGAAAGAAAAGGAATAGAAAGGTAATGTACAGGTCTAGATATAGGTCTAGGTCAAGCTCATGGTCTAGGTCTTGGTCATGATCATGGTGTAGGTCATGATCTAGGTCATGGTCATGGTGTAGGTCGAGGTCTAGGTCTAGGTCATGGTCAAGGTAAGATATGTAAATACATGGCATGGAAAGGAAATGCAAGCCAAGGAAAGGAAAGGCAAGGATAGACATGAAAACAAAATACATGGCATGGAAAGGAAAGACAAGGTAAGGCTAGGAAAGGCATAGAAAGACAAGACAAGGCAAGGAAATACATGGCAAGGCAAGGATAGGAAAATAAAGTCAAGGAAAAGCATGGAAATACAAGGAAATTTAAGGCAAGGAAAGGCAATACATGGCAAGGAAAGACAAGACAATACAAGACATGGCATGGAAAGAAAAGGAAAGGCAAGGGAATTTAAGGCAAGGTAATGCATGGGAAGGAAACGCAAGGCAAGGCAAAGCATGGAAAGGTAAGGTCTAGTTATAGGTCTAGGTCTAGGTCCAGGTCATGGTCTAGGTCTAGGTCTAGGTCTAGGTCATGGTATAAGTCATGGTATAGGTCATGGTATAGTTCATGGTCATGGTGTAGGTCTAGGTCTAGGATAAGGTCATGGTCAAGTTCATGGTCTAGGTATAGGTTAGATCAAGGTAAGGAAAGACAAGGCAATACAATGCATGGAAACACAAGCCAAGGCAAGGCTAAACATGGCAAGGCAAGGCAAGCTAAGGTCTAGGTCTCGGTTTAGGTCTAGGTCTAGGTCTAGGTCTAGGTCATGGTCATAGTATAGGTCTATGTCTAGGTCTAGGTCTAGGTCTAGGTCATGGTCTAGATCATGGTCATGGTGTAGGTCTATATCTGGGTCATGTTCTAGGTATAGGTTAGGGAAAGGAAAGGAAAGGAAAAGAAATACAAGACATGGAAACACAAGGCAAGGCAAAAAAAGGCCGAGCTAGACATGGCAAGGTAAGGCAAGGTCTATTTCTAGGTCTAGATCTAGGGCTAGGCTTAGGTCTAGGTATAGGTATAGTTATAGGCCTAGGTCATGGTATAGGTCATGTCCTAGGTCTAGGTATAGATCATGACCTAGACCATGCCCTATACCTAGACCTATACCATGACCTAGACCTAGACCTAGACCTAGATGTTTCCTAGACCTAGATATAGACCTTGACCTAGAACTAGACAAGAAAAGGCAAGGAAAGGAATGGAAAGGAAAGGAATGGCAAGACAAGGCAATGTAAGGCTATAAATGGCAAGCAATGATAGACATGGCAAGAAAAGGCATGGTAAGACATGGCAAGACCTAGACCTAGACCAAATTTATGGATTAGAGGAAGCAAATTGATTATAGGAAGGATTAGAGGAAGCAAATTAATTGTGTGTGTGAGGGCTGTTGCTAATACAATCAATGATGTTTACTAAGAAATAAAAGTAAATTAAATGCACCAAAACACTAGATATCAAAGAAAATAAAATGAAATTTAAACCAAGGACCAAGCAAATCCAATGAGTTTGTTTGTTTGAGGGTTTAGTACCATGTGTGTAAAATTAGACAAGAAATAAACCAAGTCAACTTTCAAGGAATTAGACAAGAAATTTTAGACTTTGCTAACATTTATTGGATTAAATGATCTAGTATTAGAATAATCTTGAATAAACCCTCACTACAACGAATCCTTGTGATTTGCTCCCTTTTTTACTCCCTTTTTTGCTTCCAAAGATTGTTTTAGTGTATTTTTCTCCATTTTTTTGAAAAATTCGGCACTATTTATCGGGATGGCACTATTTTTGTCTTTTTTTGCACCAAAAAAAACATGTAGGTGCTAAATTATGCGCTAATAGTGTCGGAAATAGCACTCGATTTAGCGTTGTATTTAGTGTCATATGTGCCTAAATAGTTAATTAGTTAAGGTGTTGGGGGTTAGGTGGATAGGGGCTTTGAGGATTATGGGATTTATGGATTTGGGGTACAGGGATTAAGGGATAAGGGATTAGGGGTTAGGTTTTAATGGATTAAGGGTCAAGAGATAAGGGATTTGGTGCTTACGGGTTAGGTAGTTTAATGGTTAATAGTTTAGGGATTATGGGCTAGGGGATTAATTTTTAAGTGCTTAGAGCATAGGGATTTATGGATTAAGGGATTAGGAATTATGGTTTAAGTGTTTAAGGGTCGATGGCTTAAGGGTTAGGGGATTTAGGGATTTTTTGTTAAGGGATTAGTGATTAATTACGGTTAAGGACTTGAGGATATAGGGATTATGGCTTAAGGCTTTAAGGGTCAATGGATTAGGGGTTAGGGGATTTAGGGATTTGTCGGAACTCTCTTGAAATTTCATGGATCATCTTCCAACACGCCCATCACCAATGTCGCATGATGAGCAGTGAATGGGGCCAATGTTGAAATTTCTTCAAACCATTCCAGTATGTATTGAAATTTGACATGGTTAGACTAGACACATGCCTTGATGGTATGTGAGGGTTTCAAGACTCAAGGATGCCTGATGTCCCTGCATAATGTTTGAGATTGTCGACTTTTTCATCATCGTTCATCATGCAGTCTCATTGTCATCATTTGTCATTAACATCTACGGAATATTTGTCAAAATGCTCTTGAAATTTCATGGAAAGTATTCCAACATGCCCATCACCAATGTCATCCACCAATTTCGCACGGTGAACAGTGAATGGCTCCAATGTTTAAATTTATTCAAACTCTTCATGCATATGTTGAAATTTGACATGGTTAGACTAGACACATGCCTTAACATTATGCGAGGGTCTCAAGATTTAAGGATATTTTCTGACGTCCTTGCATAATCTTTAAGATCGTCCACGTTTGCATAAACATTTATCATGTAGTCTCATTGTCATCATTCATCATAATTCCCATCTATAGAATATTTGTTTTACTCTCTTGAAATGTCATGGAACGTCTTCGACCAACACACCCATCACCAATGTCATCCATCAACACCGGACGGTGACTGGTGAAAGGGGTGAACGTTGAAATTTCTTCAAACTATGTGTGTATGCGTCAAAATTTGACATGGTTAGAGTAGACAGATGACTTGATGGTATGTTAGGGTTTCAAGACTCAAGGATGTCTGATGTCCTCGCATAATATTTGAGATCATCCATATTTGCATCAATGTTCATCATTCAGTATCATTTTCATAATTTATCATTCCCATCTAAAGAATCTTTGTTGAAACTCTCTTGAAATTCCATGGAATTTATTCCAACACACCCATCACCAATGTTATTGATCGACGTCACATGGTGAGAAGTGAATGGTGCCAATGTTGAAATTTCTTTAAAATGTGCTTGTATGCATCAAATTTGACATGGTTAGACAAGACACATGCCTTGATGGTATGTGAGGTTTTTAAGACTCAAGGATGCCTGACATCCCCACATAATCTTAGACATCCTCCACGTTTGCATGAACCTTCATTATGCGGTCTCATTTTCATCATTTGTCATTCCCATCTACAGATTCTTGGTCAAAACTCTCTTGAAATGTCATGGAATTTCTTCCAACACACCCACTGCAATGTCATCAACCAACCCAGCACAGTGAGTAATGAATGGTGCCAACATTGAAATTTATTCAAAATGTGATTGTATGTGTTGAAATTTTACATGGTTAGAATAGGCAAATGAATTGATAGTATGGCAGGGTTTTAAGACCCGGTGAAATCATTGATATTGAATATTCAAGTTTTTATATGAAATAGGAAACTAAAATTGAGCTTTAATTTATTAAATTTTCACCTAATTCTGGGTGGTTAAAATCTTATATTTTGTTGAATTATTTTATGTTTAGTTCTTAATAAAACATAGTAAAAAATTATTCCCAACATTAAAATTAAAAAAATATAAAAATAATGAAGTTAACAAAGTTGCTTATTCAAATCATTGTGAGATACGTGCTTTAATATTTTATTAACTTTTGTGTTTTCGTGAACATATGTTGATACAAAATGAATGGAAGAAGAATCCAAGTAATCCTATTTTTGTATTCCGACAATTCATACCATATCTTGAACACTTTAAGGATATTGCAATAGGTAATTTATATTGACACAAATAATACTGAACCATTTCAAAGTTTAGTCCATAAGAATCATCATTTTTTAAACATGGATTACATAATTTTTCTGAAAATTTAGAAGTCTTGGTCATTACCATCATTGTCTAAAACAATTTCATCTATTGTATCATTGTCAATGTTCATATGATCTTTCAAGTAGTTAATATTATCATCATCCTCATCTTGACCTAAATCATCTTCATCATCATTGAAATTTGACTTTAGACCATCCATATTGTTACCATATGTATTTGGATCATCATTTTCTATACCATCCATATTGATGTCTTCCATAACATCATCTAACTTTGGATTGTTGTCTTCTTGTGCCTGAACATAACCATCTTGAAAATCATCATGGATGCCAATTTCTTCGATGTTCTCTAACCCTTCTCTCTCATTTTGTTGGCCATCATTATTTTCCTCAATATCCACTAATGAATCTTCAAATACATGCCTTAATGTTGGATTATAATGTATGACAAACATCCATTTCCAGTCCAGAATATCTTCATAGAAAAATACATGAACATGAATGAGTGCATACATATATTAGATGTATGTTATAACAATTTTATTGATTAATAAACACATGTATATATTCGCACTAAACAATGTTTTAATAGATTATTGATCACTATCTCTTCTCGTTTGATTTAAAGAAATACCTACTCACAATGAATTGGTAGAACATAAGGTTCCTTATCCTCTGGTAGGAACATTGAGGAATCTATAGAAAACAATCCACTATGGGTACCATGTCTTCATGTCCTCTCAAATGCTTCATACCATCTACACTTAAAAATACAACATTTCAAAGAGAGGTAATCCAATTCAATAATTTATTGTATTTTCCCAACATATTGCATATTTCCTTCAATAATATTCTTATATTTTGAGCTTGATCGACGAGATTGTTTGAAGTCAACCATGATGACACAATCGAAGGATCGTCTCTTTGCATCTACATGTTATACACGATAATGTCGACCATATGCCCACATTGTTGGATATTTCCTTACCTATGAAAGATCATTTATTTTGGTTAAAAAAAATATAATGACGAATATTAAAATTATTAATAGTGTCAAAATTGTAAGGAAACAACATTTTGTAAAATTCCAACTGTACCTTTCTTGTACATCCTCTAGACATGTTGATTTCATCTTTTGTTATGTTTGAATCTATACCTACATCTTCTATTTAATTTTGAATTTGTCTAGTAACCCATTCTAGTGTGCAATCTTTGCCCCATTCCCCTTGCATATCAGTAGGAAATGGGGTGTTCCTTGGGTTCTATCTCTTGAATTGTCTCCTTTCTTCTAACACTTCTTCTATCTTTTTATCATACAAATCAATCCATTTGTTCATAAAGTCCATTTGGTACAAAATGAACTTGTCAAGTATAGCTCTTTTGTCTACATCTATTACATGTCAACATGTTTATTTAAAACTCCAAAGGCCATTTTGTTAATTTGACAAATAAATTACAGAGTAAATTAATGATTGCAATAAAAACAACCAGAATGATCATGAGTTTACTTACTAATTTCTACTTGAACATCATTAGATTTTGGTTTTTCTCCATCAATAATATATGATTCTTGTTCTTCATCCCAGAAGCATGGCCCATCTTACAAATCCTTACTAAGGAATTCACATAGGAAGAAAAATTCTTCATTCAATACATACCCTTCAGCCATGCAACCCTCTAGATGTGCCTTTTGTCAGACAAATATTTTTATAGTTTTCATATACCTCTCAAAGAAAAAAATCCACCTCATTGATACGACACCCGCAAATTCAATGTCATCGACTAGGTGTATAAGTAAATGGACTTGTAGGTCCATGAAATGTGTAGGGAGCTCCTTCTCAAATACACATACAATTTCTGCAATTTCCTTCTTCCATTTTGGCACTTCACATTCGTGGATCTCCTTGGATGTAACCCACCTAATATAAGAATAGTAAATCAGTATGAACCTTTAGGAAAAAATTAAAATGAAATACTATATCTCTATGTCTCTCACACATGAACATTCCATATCACATACCTTGCAAATGTTGACAATTGACTTATGGCATTCCTCAAGTCAATAGTAAGACATGAATCCCCCCTAATTGACAATGGCATGATATGTTGTTGAACACATTTATGAAAGGTCATTAGTTATTTTTGTCACACAATAGAATATCATAATATATTTAGTACCTAATCAATTTTACCAATAAAAGTTAAATGATAATATATAATACCTTCATAAAATTATGAAAATCATGTGTTTTAAATCCTGTGATATGTCCATCAACTGTAAAATCTTTAACCAATGATGAACCATATCCAATAGGCGTCTTTATTGAACGTATGACATTTTTTAGTTGGTATAGCTCTTTCTTTTTCAAAATCCATGGATCTTTTTCATATGTTTCATTTTCCCTGCTTGGCCACAAATGTTTCTATCAAATTTGGTACGTGAAAGAGCAATATCTCTCCTCGAAGACAAGGTGTCCTCTTTTCCTGATATATGTTGAAATATCGAATCTGGGACATTTTTTAAGATGTGCATAGGATATAATAGGTGATATATTAATATATCCTTCCAGTAAGGGAGCTCATAAAATATGAATTTCCTTTTCATCCCTTTTTGCATCTTAATTACAACTTGTTCCGGTTCTTCAATAGAATCACCCCCATAAAAAAAATCCTGCCAAGTTTTCAATTCAACATCTTCATACTTCTTAAGACAATAAGTTGGACCCATAATCATGGGAGGGCCTTTATTTTCAACTTTTCCATCAAATTGATTCTTATGGTGGTTTCTAAACTATGATTTGGTTGTAGAAAAACCATGTTGTTTGCATAAATAAATTTATGTAGATATTTAGAATACTTCCCTTGAAATTGTTTTGCACATCCTGGACATGCAAATATCCCATTTTTTTGAAGCCCTGCAATTCAATAAGTAAAGTTAATAACATCAAAATAATAGTATAAAACTAAGTATGAAAGTTGGGATGAAAATAAATTATTAGTGTAAATAAGTAAAAAAAATGTGTCTTACCATAACAAACACCAAGTCCATGGAAATCATGAATTGTCCAATATATCACACCATAAAACATGAAGGACCTATTTGATATAGGATGTGATATGTCATAAATTCTTATTCCTTTCCATAGAAACTTCATATCATCAATAAAAGGCACAAGATAAACATCCATGTTTTTAACTTGATGTTTTCCTAGAACAATGAGAGTCAACATAAGGATCTCCTTTCTAACACTCATCCATGGGGGAATATTGTATACTATCAAACTGACTGGCCAAACATTATAATTTGAGCTCATGAAAGAGAATGGGAACACTCCATCAATTGCAAGGCCAAACCTGATACTACGGGGTTCATCTTTGAATTTTCTTGGCCATTTTTCCTCTATGTGTTTCAATGCTTTGGAGTCGACCGGAATTCACATGAATCCATATTTACTCCTATTCTTTGCATTCAATTCCATCAATTGTGAAAGTGACTTGCAACGAAACATTCGTTGAAGTCTAGATATAATTGGCATGTGACGTAAAACCTTCTTTGGAAGTGTAGGACCTTGTACATTTGTACAATATCTCTTCTCTTTGCATACAGGGAATTCCACCTTGTCTTGATATTCATCTCTATATAATATGCAATCATTTTTACATGAATGAATTTGTGAATTTGCTTATATACAATCCCCAACTCAACCAACAACTGACGCACCTCTTTGCAAGTTGATGGCAACACATTCTCTTCAGGAAATATTTTGGTTTTTAGTTCTCTATAATATTGCCAAAGATTATACCAATTGAATGTGTGACTTATTTTGAGCATGTTTGATATGTCAATCTATATTAGGACTATTCATAAACGAATTTTGTACACCAACTGACAATGTGTTGTAAGGAATAGATTTCAACTCACTCTAGTAGGGTGGTGAATCCTTTGTCTGACCAACCAAATAGTGACTTGATTTCTAATAATATCAATGTGCATGCTATTTTTGAGGTTATACTTACACCCGATTTGAACATGGGTGTCTTTGTTTCTTGCTTGATGGAGTCTTTCAGGTTGTTCTCATCAACATTATGTCAGTGGTAATTACCCATGTTTTCATCATTACTTTCATCTATATGATCATTAATGTCATCATTGTTTCCATCCCCAAAGAAACCTATAATAATTTCATTCAATCCTTCTTCATGCAATTCATTTTCACTATCATTATCATCATCAGTAAGGCTAGGTGTCATGTCATCAGCGTATGCTAATCTCATTAGCTATTCAAAATTATTAGGCAGTATAATTCTCTTTAAATATTCTTTTTTCACCTTGGTATGGTTTAAAGGATGGTTTGTATTATCCCGTCCAAATATTAATATCCAAGTTGGATATTGGGTATTAGTAGCCAATATTTCATCATCATATTCTACTATCAACAAACGCAACCATTATTTAATTTTTGGCAACAATTGGATAAATCATAAATGTGTCAATTTCAAAGAAATATAATCAAATATGGATTAACAAATTAAAATATAAAAGGTATGAACATATATAAATCAATTTAATAATGGAACATTATTTTATAGACTACTTTATTTATACAATGATTTGAATAAAACACAATTTTGACAACATAGTTTATAAAACATAAATCCACACTCATTTATTATTCTTTGGTTTTCTTCCCTTAAGAACATCCTTAGGGAGAAAATGTTATTCCCTTTTCTTTTGCACATGAGTGTGTTTTAAGAAGGGGTGATCAATCAATAACTCATCCTCAATGATTAGGTCCATAATAGCCTCAATCATTATCAATCTATCAACCTCTCTTTCCATATCTCCATCTTTATCATTTATAACCTCAACAAATTGACAATTCGGTCTTAGAGTAGGGTCCCTTCCCTTACTACTATTTATAAATACTACAATATATTTTTTTTTTGTGTGTGTGCACGTCCATATATATACATAAGATGACCTTTATTCATTAATTTTCCACTTTCCAATTGGAGATGATGTGTATACATATTCAAATTTAGACCATATGCTGACATGATATGATTATATTATGATATCCTTCTCCATTCACCACTGTAATATGACAAACCATAATATGGCATTAATCTCCTAGTGGTTTTTTTTTAATTGTTTCTATGGTTAGATCCCACATGTACATTTTCTACAATAAAGAGGTCTAGATTCGCTCCATGAATATTGGAGGGTTGTATCATGTAGTTGTAACCCCAAAATTGAAACACCTCGTACACTCTAGGTAGTTGTTGATTACTAGGCCAAGAACAATATAGTCAATGGTCAAATGTCTCTTTGTAAATTGATCACAAAACCAAGCGAAATTCATCATATCCATCACATTCATTCTCATAGGGTATGTATTCCACCTTCCCCTTGTCTTTAAGAAAATTATGCATCTTTAAATTGTTTCTTGTTTTGTTACTTGTTTTCATCAATTCCTCATCTTCTGAGCTAGTATATTGGCACATATTTTTGTTAGATGTATCATCTGATAAATTATCATCACCCTCTAGGCTGGAAGTTAGTGATCCAAGATACTTTAAACCAAGAAATCTTTCCTACAAGTATCCATTAAGAAGAAAAAAATTATTTAAATAATATAAAACAATGTTTAAAAGGAGTATACATGTAATTTATATCAAATTGGAAAATTTCTTACCACAATTCCTATTGGATTTGAATCAATTTGTTAAGAACCAAACATCAATATAGCATATAAAAACCTCAGAAAAAGTACTCAACGCCTTGAAAAAGAGATAATTTCAGATAATAAGCCTCTTCGAGGGGGCAACCTCCTTTTACCCCACTTAAATGTTCAAGTACAAGAT
>ML777143.1:1393229-1412884 GCA_009831015.1 Picea engelmannii
TGGCCTAAAGCCGACATAATTAAAATAACATTACTAATCTAAATTACAACTAATGGCCTAAAGCCGACATAAATAAAATAGCATTACTAATCTAATATGCCCCAATTAAGGGGTAATGAGCCAACATTAGGGCTTAACACAATTTTAGGAGGCATACTACCAAATGGAAGCTCATCATCTATGTAATTTCTTTGTACAATCGCTAGTTTGAATTGTTTCTTTCCACGACATATAGAACATCCACAGACAATAATTTTCTCAAAGTATTCATCTTGACCAACCTCTTCTTCAGTGCAATTAGTTTTTGTGTCTGTAGGATCCATTGTCATATCCTCTTCCAACCATTGTGTTCTTTGTGATTTAACAGTTTTAGGTCCACACCCATGTACATATTTTCTTTTATTTTCTAGTTGAATGCTTTGGATGTGCACTTTCTCCAATCTCCATCTGAAACCATCAACAACATACATTAATTTATTTCAATATTGGATAATACACTATAAATTTTAATAATACTATGAAAAAGGATGGATGTATCACAAAATGCTTCTTAAGTAAAGTCAAAATTTGATTTCCCGATGTCATGTGACATCCGTTGTGTCCTTATTTGATATGACATGATATATTTCCACGGCCTCCTATGGCCCCTATAATACACAACATATTCAATGATGTTTAGTACACCAATTATATCATTTCAACCAATGTGCTATCCAACACAAAACCTCACTTTACTCATATATTTGACATATTGATATCATGTTTGGGATTTGAAAAAAAAACAACATAGTTTATATAACTTTATCTCGTCTATGTTGTAGCATTTGTAAATTCATAAACACCATCCTCCTTTGGTTGAGGTTTCTTTGTCTTCTTACCTTTATTTCATATGTAGATTTCATATCTGATTCTAAGGTCACCCACTTTTCTCTCGGTGATTTAGTAGGTCTACGTCGTCCACATCCTTTGTCCATGGCCTCCTCTGGATCTTGTAATATACAAAAATGACATTATTCGCATAACATCTATGCACTGAGAGAATTTTGTTGATATTATCTTGTTAATATTCTCACTTTTCATGGTCCATGCAAGGGGCCCCATATCATCGTCACTGTTTCAAGTGACTAGAAGACTAGTAAGAGGTCATGTGTGGTGGTATGAGTAGTTATGATTATACTTAAAGGTCTAAAATCATCCTATAGGTCCTAACATAATTGTTTCCTCATATTACCATGTATATAGCCTTATGAGCCATGTTCCTATTGTCAAAACATCCAATTTTCATTATGCAAGTTATAGGTTAGATATCGCAACTCCCTCTAAAAACAATTATGTTTACGTTTGTAGTTTAGAGTTATTAGGGCATAGTTGAATCCATAGAATGTTTTTATTGCAAAGAATATATGTTGAAATATGTTCTATGTGATGCATGTAGAATATCCTCTAAGTAGGTCACAATGGATAGAGAGCCTTTATAAATATAAACCCAACCATGCCAAAGCAATAAGGAATGCACAAGTGTCTTGATGTTGCATAAGCATATAGAAGGGGTTTGTAGAGTTATGATACTTAAAGGATAAAGTGTGATGTAAATTAGTAAAGGACCAAAGAGATAATAGAGCCAAAATAGATAAAACACAATGTGACCCATATTTGGCTCAAATATACTTATATTCCAATATAAATGGATGAGATACAATAAATAGAAAGGATCGAAGAAATGACATGAACTTGTTGTGTCTCTAGCTATAATGAAACTACGACCGAGATTTATAACATGAAAGATATCATTGCAAAACTTTGTTTAACAATGTACAATTTCATGATGATTTACAATGATCAGGATTATATATTTATAGTGTAAATCTACCATCAATGAGATGATTTCCATGCTAACAAAAGGAATACAAAACTCGTAGTGTTTTTTAGAATATGTTAGTTTTTAGGGGCCTTAATGATGATAATACAATCAACTTTAATCATTAGATCTATTGGACACGTCACCTTGGTCCGCTATGAGAACCCATTGATGATGTCAAGGAATTTGGAGTTAAGTTGGCACAATAACATACTACATGTTGATCTATTGGTGATGCCACATAGATGAATTGTTGAATAATGATCAATCACATATTTTATATTAGGTGTGGGTCATAGTTGAGATGGTCATGACAAGGAATAAAAAAAATTGTGACAAATATCATTTCAAGTACCCATTTAATCGCATTTAGAGATTATGAATATTGATTGTGAACAAGAACTAGGTCAATACATGGATCAAGAGTCCCTTTCTATAGGTATAAATGGTCTCCATTTCATTGGAAGTAGAAACTTTTTTCTTGTAGACAATGAAGGTTAATGTTGATGCACAAAATTTTAGTGTCTTATCCACCAAGCAATTTTTTTTCTCAATTGCTCATATGTGAAATACTTGGAATATGCAAGGGACTAACTTGGTTTGAAAATGTAGAATATTTATATAGCCTTGTGTATGTGTGTCAATTCATTTGATCTATGGATTGTTCAAAAGTAGCTAGTGTACTGAACTTATGATCAATGTCAATTCGAGGATCCAACGAAGTACTTGTGCTTTGCTCAAGCAAAGGAGGATTGCAAGGATATAAGAGATCAACATTTAAATTACATGATTGATTTGTTTAGGAATATAAATTTAATGATTATTAGGAATTATGTGAATGATATTCATATATGTTGTTAGTAATGGTATACTACCAAGTGGTTTTGTTGCATCACACTAGGTTCCCTAGATCTGGATGAGTGCACAACTAGCAATGAAATATCTAGCATGGAGGTAAGCTTCTAATACAATCTTAATATACTAGTTGAGTGCATACTCTAATGAGATAGTGATATATGTAATGTGCACTAAGAGACAACCCCATCTAAGGACAAGTCCATGATAATATTGTCCAATATTTCAATGGGATCAAGTGTGAATAATTGCATAATGAACTAGGTTGTATCATGTTGGGGGAATATTACATAGAACAATTGAAAACTACGGTGAAGAAGAAGTTATATAGTTTTGTCACAACACTAGTGAGGACCTCCTACATAGTAAATAGTAGTGGGGGCTTAAGAGGAATCAATTCTTAGTTCTATTCTCGTTGAAATGTAATGAAAGTTCCTACTAATTTCCACTATGAACCTCAAGAAGTGCAATAAAATTTTGGGGTGTTAGTGGTGGATATTAGTTTTAGTCATGATAGCTTCATAAAATACATTGGTTAGGTATTCCACATAAGCCACTTACATGTGTGATTGACTAACTTATGGAAGTATGTGGTTGCAACAACAAAGAGTGATTGACTAACTTATAAAAGTATGTGGTTGAAACCAAAAAGAGATTTAGTTTTCACTTTACCTTGAAAACATAGAACAATCTACCCTTAATTGACTCAATGTTGATGCTCCAAGGTCATGATAATATAACCCATGTTTCTCTCACAAGTAGGGTTTCCTAATGATGCATCATTTTATATATTCAAAGGTGTCACATGACCAGATGTTGTTGTATGAAAATTCCCCTGTGGACGGGTGAATTCCCTCTTGGATCTTAGACCCCTATGACCAAGACAGAAAAGTGCTAACTTTGAACATTGACTTTCCTTTAAACATAACTAAGCTAGTCAATAGAGAAGAGGAAGAAAGTATGAGAATTGTTTTATGAAGTTTTTTTATCTTAGTCCAAGTTGAGCTTGATCTCCAAGTCCTTTAACGAGTCCTTCAATCCAATAAACATAGAAGACAAAGCATACTTTATATTCTACCATGATTAGTTTAAAGCTAGATTTATCCAAAAGACAATCTCATGCAAATGTACACAATCTTGAAGGAAACAGGCCAAGCACATGTATTAATGAGAACAAAATAAAGTGCTTACAAAGTGTAGATGAAGATGTAGAAGCCTCACCGTGCTCTCCTTGTCCAACCCCTTGCTCGAACGATCCACAATCAAAATGAAAATACTTTTCACTAATTATTCTCTCCATTTCACCATGAGAATGCCTCCTTATATAGGCTTTGAGAGGCATAACCACCTTATATATTATTGGGATAAGTTGAGGATATGGCTCCATTAGTTGTGAAACTCCCCGTAGATCCAACCTTGGACTTGGGTTCGAGCCAAACTGACTCGGATATTTCTCAGTTGTCCTTAGAGATAAGGGAGATTTGTCTCCAAGATTTTCTCAATAGATTGGTGCTCCCTCAAAGTGGGCCCCAGAGCATTGCAACGCTCTCTACTAATAGGGAAAGAAGCGCTAGCACTCCTTGCAAGTGAGTCGGGGAGCGTTGATCTCCAAAAATACTTTTATGATGGTAATTTCTCAAGGTAAAAGTTTGTACTCTTTGCCAAGAAATATATTTTCATATTTTAACAAACCTTAGAGGATATCTCAAGTGTTCTTATGATGTCATCCATGATGTGACACAGGCCAGATGACAGTATGATTTTGAGGCACTTGTGACACTTGCGATAATGACAATGAGACATCATCAAAGTGAGTAATTTTGACATGTAATAGATTTCCCCCCAAAGTGCGAAGTCAGAAGACGAAAACTAATGACTGAAGTACTTTGTAAACTATTGAAGCAAGGGTATGGAGTCAGAGAACCTGGTAGAAGATGCAAACAACCATCAGAAAAAATCTATGACATGTTTCAAACCCAAGGTAGGCATACCTATGCTTGAGTGATAAAGGACTTTCAAGGTATGGTCGCCATAAAATACACTTCAGATCCATAACCATATTGATTGAAAGGGTATAGCCACCAAAAATACAATCTGGATATATACTTCCATGACATGAACTGGACGTAGCCACTAGAATTACACAGTGTATCTACAAGATGACAAAACATAGCCATGGACCAATACAAAGTGGATGTATTTGAAAATATATATATCAATCTTCTCAAATGATATCCTTTTGCAGCCTGGGTAAAGTAGATATCGGAGTGAACACTCAACCCAAAGTCTTCTTACCGATCCCGATGTGGTATGAATCTAACCATGTGAATGGATTTTTTGATATCGAACATGGTAGAAACCACTTGATTACTGGTCATTGAGGAAATTGTTAACAAGTGCAAGGGAAATCACCTTTGATGTCAATGACTCCCAAGGTACCCTAGTACAATCCAACGAATGTGAATAGATGATTTGAATTCAAACATTCGTGGAATCATCCGATCAAAGGTCAATGATGTAAACCTACTGTCAAAGGCAAGGAGATGTGCCATTAAGGCATGAAGGTCCCAAGGTACTAACTGGTTTCTAAGTCTAATTCTCGGATGATGTGTTGAAGTCAATGGGAAAAGACTCATCAAAGGAGGTCCTTGATGTATGCCCGATCAACGAAACAAAATTGACATAGAGATGTAAGATGGTGAATCAAATGAGTATGGACTGACACGAGTAATGAAACTAGGAATTTTTTATGGTTGACTCTCGAGGCTGATACTTCCCTTGAACATTGAGGCACAAACAACAGAAACACAACATGGACCAAAACATGATGCAGTGGATACTATGAATTTCGTGGGGTGACCCAAAGGAGTAAATAAACTCAGAGGATTGGTTCAACACAGAGGTTCAGCGGATTAAAATGTATATAAAGACAATGTTTCATGTTCAAGGGTGACTACAAGAGTGACCTATGATGTTTCCAAAAAATGGCTTGGCTTGCTTCCTTCAATTTTTTCCCTCATCCAGATAGATGAGTACCTCCTTTTATTTTTACGAGCTCGAGGATAACACATGCTTGATATAACTCACCTTCGCTAAGTTCCTCTTCTTTTGTTTAACGAACCCGAAAAAGTAAGGGTTCGGTCCCATATGGGTACTTCAATGTGTAATTTTTAATGAGTCCAGAGAAGGAAAACTTGGTGGTTTTTCATGTTTAGAGAGTCTAAAAATAACTTAAAGATAACTCCAAGGTTGTATTTTTTCGTAATATTAGTCTCCAAAGTCCGAAAAAGAGATAAACTGCTACTCAGGAGATGCCCTTTCAAAACCTTTTAAACGAGTGTGAAAGGAAGCAAGATCACTCGACCATATTTTCATGTTTAGAGAGTATAAAAGAGCTTAAAGGAGACTCCAGGGGGTTCCTTTTTCATATAACCTTTACAAGTCCGAAAAAGTGATAAAAGTCTACTTGATTACATTCTCATGTTTTTTTGAGAGCGAGAAAGAACAAAGACTAAGTTCGGAATTGGTTTCATCTTTACACAAGCTTGAAACAAAATTAAACTATGCTTGTAAATTCCAAACATGATTTCCAAAGGTTCGGATACCCATGGATGGTTGGTAATCTATCCCCAGCTTGAAAATCTAGCGACTTAATTGTAGAATGATAATCAAAGGCTAGAGACCTGCCCCCTCAAGCTTCATTTCATTCACCGACTTTGAGGTTGTCACCAATTTATGTACTAGATGGAGAAAAAGGATAAGGGTGGATGAAATGAAGGTTCAAATATGATACCTAACGAAAGACTCGACTCAACATCTACGAGATCTAGCTAAAGACTTGACTCAGTATCTACGAGATCTATTGAAAGACTTGACTTGATGGGAGAGGTGACTATTTCAATTTTTAACGAGCTTGACACATGAAAAGAACTATACTCAAGACCTATGTTTCATTTTTTAACAAGCTTGCCACAGAGAAGTAAAACTATGCTCCAGGTTCCAGGTTCAATTCTGAGATTTCTCTTTCATTTTTTAACGAGCTTGCCACAGAGAGGAAAAATATGCTCGTTGTAATGTCCCCAACCATCAACAGGTCGGGAAATGCCACTACTTTGAATAAACACTTATATAATATATATATGCATTTTAATGAAATTAAAATGCCTAACACAATAAACACAGAATCAATGCTACCATACAAAATAAATGGAACCAACGACAATTTATATATGCAACAGAATACATGATAACATTCAAGAATCACAAGCATGCATAAAATACCTAATTAAGCACAGAAATGATACTTATCTTTTAGCTGAAGTAAGTCCACCAAATATGTGTCGACCTTCCATGAACCTCCCATCCAAAGACCATGCTGCACATCACACGCATCAGTGGGTCACCCCCAAGTTGGGACTAAGTTCCACCCAGGGAAAGGGAATCCTATACTAGGCTGAGGTCACACGAAACTGCACAGTGCAACTGGAAGGATTCTCTCTAGGAGACTTCTTACTCCCACTACTCACAGACTCTCATTCCCCACATGCTTGTTCCATCTCGATAATATGCACCTTCATTATTCCATAGTCCATCGGTTGCTCCACTTCCCCTCTCAGGGTCTTGGAAATAGGCTAGATTAGGAATTCTTAGAGCTTCGTAGCTGGTGTTAGACTCTCTCTAGGAGAAAACCCCTTCCCAACAAAATCTCTCACCTAGATAGAGCTACTCACAGGCCTAAAAACCTGCCTCTTCAACCACGGGCCTGAAAACTCACTTCTTCATCCAATTTCAACTCAATTCCCGCAAGCTAAGGATAATACAACAACATTTGGTTAACTCATGGGTGATAGCATCAACAGGAAAATTTGGGCATGAACGTCCAAAAATGGCAACATTCCCACTAAGACGCAACACGACTCAGGTAACACATAGGACAACAACCCAAATGGTTAAGGCACGAACTCGGATTTGTAGTGTGGATAAACATGGGTTCACAAGACACATAGGTTGGATTCTCCCTTCCCACTGGTTTCTTAGATGTGCGAGGTTATGCAAAGGGAAGACATAGAGGCCAGAGAGTTCAGGCGGAGGATGGAAGAATGAGAAGCAAACCCCCTTCATGGATTGACTTTTGGATTTTTAACTACATGAGCCCAGGTCGACACCTATCTTCCTGGAGTTGCATGCTCTCCACTTAGCATACGTTCCTTTTCAAGGAACTTAGGACAACACATGGTCAATTGTCCACCTTAGCCTTTAGGAAATAATAATGAATTAGTATCCCCTTTAGAGGTAATCCCCCTAGCTTAGCCCCTAGGACCACACACTTAGCCTCCTCCCTTACCCAACCTTGTGGAAGCTTAGTCCCCCATCACTCTTTCTTCATGGTCAGTCTACACGTAGCGATGTTTATATTTTATTAATGATATGCATAATTACATATACAAAAATCAGGCTCCTGGCCTTTAACACCTAGGCTCTCTGTCCTAGTAAACACATAATCCCACCAATTTATCAACACTTGGCTCACCAGCCTAAAAAACATGTTTACAATTCATATATACAATTGGTCTTATCCTTGGGGATATTACACTCATGACCTCTGCTTAATCAAGGCTTCCAAGAGGATAATGCTCTAGAAGGAAACCATGTCAAGGGACAAAAATTGGTCATGGCTTCCAAGAGATATTCACTGGATAGAAGAATAATGCTCTGGAAGGAACACATGTCGAGGGCCACAACATGGGTAAGGAGATCATTCTCTACTAGCCCTATCGAAGATATCACCATGTCAACTACCAGATCTAAGTCATAAGAGTTTGATCTTACAGTGAGAGGTTCATCTTCATCGACAGTTGAAGGCATGGGAGATAACGCCACATAATTGACATGTGGTGGGGGTGATACCGTTTTCATATAAGAATCATTTAGGGAGGTCATTGGGTTGGTAATCAAGTTAAGAACAACAAATGAAAGTTGATCAATAGCCACAATTCGTCCATCATGAGGGAAAGATATCAAACGAGAAAGAGTGGAAACAATAGCTTTCATGGCATAGACATAATCTCCCCCAAGGAGTAAATTGAAAGACAAGGGTCCTGGACTAACATAACATCAATAAAGACATTTTTCCCTCCCAAAGTTATGGGAAACTAGGAAAGGACTCCTAAAGGATGACTGGTTCTTCTATTAAAAGCTAACAGATTCTGTGTAACTGGTACAATCTTAGGATAACCGAAATCTTGCCAAGCAATAGAGGATAAAATACTAATGGACGCATCTTCATCTATCAGTGTCTGAGGAATGTCCCCACCACAAACATGTACTGTAATATTTAAAGGAATGTGAGAGGGAAGACGAGGTCCAATTAGCACACCCCAATCAAAAAGGGTGGCCTCATTACTTGGAGGGGGTTTCGTGGGAGAAGGAGGAATGCCCCCCAACACGGTAGTTTTTTTATCGATAAGAAAAACATGGGTAGTATTGGGTTTACTCTCTAGAGGGAGAGTAGGATTGACTGATGATAGGATCAGATTGACCACTTGGGTTTTATTCTCCAAGGGGAGAATGCGTTTGACCGATGGAAACAGATCGATCACTTGGATTTCACTCTCCAAAGGAGGAGTGGGATTGAGCGATGGATGAATTAGATCTATCACTTTGGTACTCTTCAGAGGAGGAGTGGGATCAATCAATTGAATTGGATCAACCACTTTGGGTTCACTCTTTAGATGAAGAGTGGGGTTGAGCGATGACAGAACTATATCAGCTACTTTGGTTAGTGGTTCAACCGAGGATGAATACATATTGACCACCTCATCAACCAGACTGGCTAGGGATGCAACCATATTGACCATTCCATCAACTAATGATGGGTTTGGATAGATATTACGATAACCAGTTGGAATTTGAATATTTTTCAAAAGAGAAGAAGCCTCATCCATACGAGGACAAAGGTGAAAGTAATGATCACCTTCACATAACATGCAAGGAAATTTGATAGTTCTCTTCTTCTTACCAACCTTAACATCACTAATTGATGGGGCATCACCAGCATGTCTAGTAGGGGCCAATGACGTGGAAGACCACATTTCTAATACCTTGGGAAGACCATGGAAATCCCTCAAAAAGTGGTCACCCTTACAAAAACTGTAAGGGAATTTGGGTTTCATATTCCTCATTGTAGTCTTATCGACCTCATCAACACTCCCAGTACAATTAACAGTAGATGGTTCCTTGGATCCAACATATGATGTAGTTGGAGGCTTGGTCCCTTTCTAGTTCTTCTTCTTCTTCTCTTTTTGTTTCTTCTTCTTGTTGTCAACCTGGCTACTCGTTTTAGATATTTCACTAAGAGAAGAAGGAGAAAGGGAAGGAGACCTGACGGTTGAAGAAGGAGAAAGGTCGACATGAGTTTGATGTGTGGGTGGTGTGCTTACATCTGAAGAACTTGCTGCATTTGATATTACCGGAGTGGAAAACAACCGTACCGGTAACCCAATTGTGAGACCTGTAAGCCTCAAAGTAGTGATGTAAGGAGGATCAACGTTTCCGTAAGAAGGAAAAAAAAAAGGTTCCCTCGGAGAAGGGATTTCTCCATTGGTAGTTCCAGGACATTACGCCATTAAAAAAATATCCAACCTAGAGTCTTCTAGGGAAAATAAACAACACACACTAAAAATCTAGGAAGAAATCAAACAAACAAAACCTTCTCACAATGAACGCACTAGTTGGTGATGAAATCCAACCTTGCAGGAACAATGTAAGAAGGGGATGAGATAGAGAGGGTGGAAAAGTTACATTGATGACCTGCTTAACGGACTTACACCCTGGTGAAATCTCTCACACATAATCATGGGTATACCCTCCAAGGAGTCTGAGTGCGTTTGCCCAATGTCGATTCCAGGTACCGTGAAGACTTTCCCCTCCACAGTCACCTCGTGTAAAGTCCCTAAAGATATAGGCTACCAAGGTTACCAATTATGACAATGATGCCTGGGGAAGAAGTCGATAATCCGATCCACGTGCAAGGGTAGGGTATCTAAGTCCTAAATCGACCCGATAAGGTCCCCACATGATTTTCTTCTCAATTGACCCCCAATAATATGCGCAATCTCTACACCAAGACCAACAAAGCAGGGTGAGTAACTATGTCAGCCCTAATGCGACCTCATGATTGACCCTTGTGTTAGAAGGGCTTCCTAGGATAAAATGTAGTAAATGGATTTCACTGCTCCCTAACTCAAGATTCTATGTTTGTTTACAACTTTGGAAAGTCATCTTTCACACCTATTCCAAATCCCTACACCTTAAGATAATGTAGTTTTTCTACCAGAAAATATAAAAATGTCTAATAAATTTTAGTTTAGCGCTTGATTTTTAAAGTTGTTGTTTACTCACGAGGAAAATTGCATGGACTAAATGATGTTTTGACTGACTCTAAACAATGCAAAGAAATGATAATGCAAATATTTCACTTCGATGAAATCTATATTATGAGAAGGAGAAACAATTTACCATTCCCAGATGCACAATGTCCCAAAATTTTATGAAAACTCATTAATATGAATATCCTCAATAAATGATCCAAAGAGATTGTACACCAATACACGATTCTTGGCCCCCCAAAAAACCATGCAATTTTGCTACTTCAAATGCAATCTAGTTTCACTACCCAAAAGAAAGAATGCAACTATCTTCTTTGTTTGATTCTAATGTATAAATAAATTATATGGAAAATCTTCAATGCTCCACAACTTTCAGTCAGAAGAAAGAGTCATATACAAATGCAAAAGACACAAAGCGACAAAGGTTTCAAACAAAGCATGCACTCAAAGCAATGAGAACTGAAATAAAACAAGTAGAAACTTGTTCTAACAAGAACTCAATCACGGATTCAACAAATGACAAGCATTCAATGAGTACAAGAAAATTCAGAGAAGAATCCAAGAAAAGACAGCGAGAAGGAGAAAATACCCAAATTGTCCCAACAAAACAAGCAGCTAGAAAGGGAAATTACACATTTTTGAAAAACTTTCAAGCCCAAATAAAGACAATAGGAAGGGATAAGAATCAAATATCAACCCAAAAAATTTCACAAACCAAAGTGAAAACCCTGAAAAGGACCTCTAAAAAATAGGCTGCAAAAATCTGATGAGAAAAAGGCAAAAAACCTTGAAAAAGGAGATCAACGCTCCCTAAATCAAGGTCACAGAGTGCTACAACTCTCTATAAATCACTGCAGGGGAGATCTGATTATATATCAGCGCTCTGATATGGCCTACAAGGGCTTTGATCTTCCAAGAACTTAAAAAACAGAGCCAAAAAATGCAGAAAAAACTCACCCAGAATTCACTTAAATTGCTGAAATTACTAGTGAAGATGGGAGAAAGGTAATGGATCATGAAAAAATAGTAAAACTGATGTAAAAGGTGGGAAAAGGACAGGGACAATCCAGGGGAAGACAAATCAATTTTTTTCCTCAATGGAATTGCTAATTTATGTTGTAGGAAAATTCCCCTACGGACAGGTGAATTCCCTCTTGGGTCTTAGGCCCCTATGACCAAGACAGAAAAGTGCTAACTTTGAACATTGACTTTCCTTTAAACATAGCTAATATAGTCAATAGAGAAGAGGAAGAAACTATGAGTACCTTTTTATGAAGTTTTTCCTCACTCAGTCCAAGTTGAGCTTGATCTCCAAATCCTTTAACAAGTCCTGCAATCAAATAAACTGTGAAGACAAAGCACACTTTCTATTCTAGCATGATTAGTTTAAAGCTAGATTTATCCAAAAGACAAGCTCATGCAAATTTACACAATATTGAAGGAAACAGGCCAAGCACATGTATTAATGAGAACAAAACAAGGTTCTTACAAAGTGTAGATGAAGATGCAACAGCCTCACCATGCTCTCCTTGTCCAACCCCTTTCTCGAACGATCCACAATCAAAATGACAATTATTTTCATTGATTATTCTCTCCCTTTAACCATGAGAATGCCTCTTTATATAGGCTTTGAGAGGCATAACCACCTTAGATATTGTTGGGATAAGTTGAGGATATGGCTCCATTAGTTTTGGAACTCCCCTTAGATCCAGTCTTGGACTTGGATTTGAGCCAAACTGACTCAGATATTTCTCAATTGTCCTTAGAGATAAGGGGGATTTGTACCCAAGATTTTCTCAGCAGATCGACGCTCCCTCAAAGTGGGCCACAGAGTGTTGCAGTTCTCTCTACTAAGAGGGAAAGAAGTGATAGCACTCCTTGCAAGTGGGTAGGGGAGCGTTGATCTCCAAAAATACTTTTATGATGGTAATTTATCAAGGTAAAAGTTTGTACTCTTTTCCAAGAGATATATTTTCATCTTTTAACAAACCTTAGAGAATATCTCAAGTGTTCTTATGATTTCATCCACGATGTGACACAGGCCAGACGATAGTATGATTTTGCGACACTTGCGACACTTGTGATAATGACAATGAGACATAATCGAAGTGAGTAATTTTGACGTGTAACACATGTTACCTCATGTTTTCCAAGGATAGAAATATACATTCCTTGGTGATGTAGTTCTCCTTCTCGATTTGGAGCCAAATAATTTTTTAAGGATGTGGGTGATATTGGGTTTTGATCTTTTGTCATTATGTAGTGGCCATGAGAATCAAAATTCTGTAATTATAGTTATGAAAAATAACATGGAGAGGTTGTTAATGAACCCCCATTTGACTGTGGAATTGATGTGCTCTTTCTTACTCCAGATGAATTGTTCTTATTGAGGGAGATGAGTCTATGTGCATTATGAGAAGAATGGTGTTGAAAAATTCAAATGCACAGGTTGCAATCTTCTTATTGTTATCGTAGTTTTATTGTTTTGTGAGTTACACCAAAATATATTTACAAACTCATCAATGTGTATTATGATGTTTAAATGTATTATAAGTGTTGCACAACTTTATATTTCTTATTTATTTCTTAGGGTTGACCTTTGTTTCCTTCTTTTGTAGGTGTTGAGGAATTATCAAATTTAGCAATTTTATCCAAAGTGTGACAAGTTTATTTCTTCTTTGCATCTGTTCCATTCTTTGGAGTATTGCACTCTTAGTCCAATTGGTCATCAAAAGAGTTGGGGTGTTTCTTGGATTTGTTCTTATTCTTAGTCCTTCTCACAAATATTTAGGTATATGCATGTGTATGAATGATTAGGAACTCCATATTTTTTCAAGTGGTGTATTGTTGTAGTCTTCTCTAGTACTTGAGAACGATATTTATGTACTCTTCCTTGATTAATGAATGAGCTACAAGAGTATTGAGCTCATATGTGTATTCATCAACTAACTGATCACAATGTTGGTGTAGTTGTTTTGACTTCATGTATTGGTCACATTTGTGTCATAAAGGATAATAATTGTCATGCATCACCTTCATGAATTCATCCAATGTAGTGATGGGTTCACCATGTACCTCACACTACTAGTTATTATATTTTCCCCAAGTTTGGGAGTGAGTGACATTTTTGTGGTTGTGAGCTTTATTTTCTTAGTGTCATTGAGGTCTTTTGCATCAACCAAATTTGTAGGGCGATGAACCCTTAATGCAATGCTATGATAAAAAAATTCCTTTGAACACCTTGATTTTGTGGTCAACCTTGACCTTTAAGGGGTTACATCCATCAAAATACTATGATACATGGTTGAATGAAGTAGGTAAGACTTGGAGAACTAGTATCTTGTATAAGAATGCAAGTTGGGTCCATAATTATTCAGATTTATTTTGGAGAGACTTCTCAATCATTCTCTATATAACACTTACTTTGGGTGTCACGGATCCAACATAATCATCTCTTGCTATCTATTGGCGCTAAATTAGGTGAAATTGTTTCACCATTTAGCACCCCAAAATGATTACATTTGTTTCCAATAGTCAGCGCTAATGGCACCCAATTTAGTGTCTACTATTCAAACAAAATGAAAAAAATAAAAAACAAGTCTATGCAATGAATGTAAAGCATTCACCATTTTTCCATTCTCATACTCACAATTGAAAATCGAGGGAGTTTGGAATTTCTATGCAGAGTTGGAGTAGACCACAGAAATGCCTTGAGGCTATGAAACAAAATAACTATCGATTGGATCCATTTTGATGGTGGGAAGATATATTGATGCACTTCTCCTCTGTTGTGGATTTCACTCAAAAAAATTGATTTATGGGTGTGATTTGACCTCTAGCAATCATGAAATCAATTTTTGCATGTCATTCACCCCCTACTAGAGATGAAAATAAAACATGTGTCCATCCATTTTAAACTATTGTGTTTATAAAAATTAGAGGAAAGGGAGAAAAACGTACAGAGCAAAGAGAAGGGATTTTCCACAATATGGAGGAAATAAATTCGCCCTTGGATGCCAAAAAATGTCAAGCAACAGAGGGAAACGAGCAAAGGGATCTAATTCCTTCCAGAATGAGGTATTTCATACTTAATTTATAGATTTGTACATGTTTCCATTGCTTGTTTGAATTTTTTTTTTTAACTTTTTTATTTCAAAATTATAAAAGAAGAAATTTCCTCTATATATAGGGTTTATTTTTTTATTTTTAAATTTAAAATAAGAAATTTATTATACATATATAGGGACATGAAAGTGAGAAACTGAAAGAGGAAATGGATTCTATATTAGGGGTAGAAGAAGTGAAGAAATTGTAGGTATGGACTTGTCCATGCTTTCCAAATACGTGGAAGAATGATCTAGTAAAGGCACTGAAACAGTCCAACCAAAGCAACCCTGTCAAAGGGAATCGATTGATTCCCCATCAACTCTTGGATCGTGCAAAAGATCAAGGAGAAAATAAATCAAAACAACCTCTAAGAATTTGGAACATGGAGTAGAGACATCTAATGTCCCAGCCACTCTTGGGACACATATTTCTTCCACCACCAATACATGTTATGCATCTTGCATTGGTACATACGAAACCGAGGTAGAATATGATGTCTCTGGGAATATCAGAATGACAAATTTCGGGAAAGTGTTCATGTGTAGTTTGAAGGAATCATTCCTTCAACGCTTCAAAGAGAATCTACATATTCCATTATCGAAGATACCTATGCACCTTCAAAAATCAATTATCCATTACTTGAAGACTCAATTTGGGATAGGTTGGTCAGTAAAGAAGATAAAAAAAACAAATGACTCAAAATTTCAAGAGATTATGTTGCAACCAAACGAAAAATATAAAATAAATTCCTCACGAGCTAAGGAACAAAATAAGTCCAATCGATGTAAGTGTGAAAGTATGGAAAGAGATTGTGAAAGAATATGATAGAGTGGGTGCACGAAGGAAGTCCAGTGAGGAGAGCACATAGGTATTTGAATTCGGTCATAATATTATTTCAAATTCATTACACGCTCTTTATATTTTACTGGTGCATAGTTAAATTGAATTAGTGTATGTTTCAAAACAAGGCCTCGAAGGCCAGGCTTGCCAAATTTTGTGCCACACGTCATAGTGGCCAAACAGGTTTAGAAGCCTTAATATGAAAATTTGTAAGTATATTTAATATCTAAAATGATATTTTTTTTTTATTTTGTACAAAAAGTAAATGATTGGATATTAATTACTTTAACTAGTCCATTTTCCATGTTTTGACATGAGCAACAATATGGCCATTATCCATCACAATTAGAATTCGATATGATACAAGACAAGAAGTGGTCTGATTTTGTTATCTGTATGGAGAATATGGTATCATTAGTTTACTTTCAATAACTTTGTTGGATATTGTTATGTTAATATGTCAATTTTTATTTCTTTTGTTGAGTTGTTTATTTATGTGTAGCATGAGTTCTTTTGTGATCCCATCAGTCACATCACCCTCATAAATTAGCAACCTTTAACTATGATCAAGTCCTTATAAATCAATATCCAATCATGGCTTTATCAAGTGCTTTTTCCAAAAAACCTAGGCCAAAGGATAGATGCAAGACCATGTAATACATAACCCGTAGACAACAAACCAGATCTTTGTTGTAGCTTGGCAAAGCATAGCGAGTACCTCTAGAGTGAAAGGAAAGAGTATAGTGAGCCACCAATGACAAGACACAAGTATAGAGAGCCTACAAGAAAAATACACAAGTCATAGTGAACCTCCAAGGACAAGACACAAGCCATAGAAAACCTCCAAGAACAAGACACAAGTCATAGTGAGCCTCCAAGGACAAGACACATGTCATAGAGAGTCTCCAATGTTTATGACAAAGACATAACAAACCTTAGAAGGAGAAAGAACAGTTGTAGAGAAATTCCCCAGACAACTTCAAAGAAAAACCAAGTGTGCAAGAGAAAGAGCAATATGTCACAATCACTAAAGGAGCTCATCTATATATAGATGTCCAACATGGCTCATACATGACTTTACATTATGGTCGACTTGCACTTCACATAACCAACATCTAGCTTAGGATTTTCTTCACAACTTTATAACTTTTACTTGACTTCTTACATCATGGTAAAGGTTTTCCTTGGCCAACATTTCAAGGAATCACGTCCAGTCCACAAGGAGGATTATCCCATCATTACTTAGGTGTTATACCATCACTCCAATCTAGGAGGAACACCTTATCATTGTCTAGGTTTTATAGCATCACTCCAATCAAGGAGGACCACCCTATCATCATCTATGGTGTTATAACATCACTCCAATCCAAGAGGACCACCATATAATTATCTATGTGTTATAACATCAAGCCAATCTGGAGGACCACCTATCGTCAACTCCACTCTGGAGGACCATGGTGTTATAACATCACTCCATCCATAGGACCACCATATAATTATCTAAGTGTTATAACACCACTACAATAAAGGAGGACCACCTATCGTCAACTCCAGTCATGAGGGTCATGATGTTATAACATCACTCCATCCGGAGGACGACCATATCATCATCTAGGTGTTATAACATCACTCCAATCCAGGAGGAAAACCTATCGTCAACTCCAGTCAGGAGGACCATGGTTTCATAACATCACTCCATACGAAGGACCACCATATCATCATTTGGGTTTTATAACATCACTCCAATCTAGGATGACCATCCTATGGCTACTCAAATGACCTCATCACATGCATGTTAGACAGCCTACTCGATGGTGTTATAACATCACTCCATCCTGAGGACCACCATATCATCATCTCAATGTTATAACATCACTCCAATAGAGGATGGTCATCTTATGGCTACTCCAATGGCCCCATCACATGCACGTTAGCCAGCCTACTAGAGTTGTGGTATGTGTGCACCCATACCATCTTGGACATGTATTGCACATCGATGGGTAGCTAATCCTTCAAGAAAGCACTCTGAGTTGTAGCTTAGATCATGGTCTAACCTTTAAAAATGTGAGTGTGTCTCAAGAAAACTCATCTTAGTATGCCAAGATTTCCACAATAAGGATCTCTTCATCAGTCTTTTGACTCGCCCAATCTCAGGGATAGTCACAACATTCCTCCCCAATGTCAGTCACACGTAGCTTATCCAGCTTGTAGAGAAATCTACCTTGGAGAGTGTAGTTATCCTTGTTGTTTCCTTTTTCTTCATGAACTTGTCTGTTTAGCTCTTGAAATGTATCATTGAATTCCTCATCTTTTTTTTTTCCTCTTTGTATTTATCATGAAAGGATTTGTGTGTGTTGGCGCAATGTTGGCAGCCAAATATTCATATTGTTTCATTGATTTTTGAAACACAAGCATGGCAAAGGAAATTTTTATTAGCTTCCTAATTTTTTCTACGAAGAGTTTGATTATGGTTTTTGAGTAATTGCTTGATTGATCATTTTTGTTTTGAGTTTTATTTGATCGATAAATATCTTGTTTATCCATTTCAATTTCATGACTTTCAAGCATGAAATTGAAATCTTCTTGTAAAACGCATTAAATAAACTCTAAAGGCTTCTCTCATTGTAAAACCAAATGAGCCTTTGAAACACCTAAAATCAAAAAACATTTAATCTTGATGAGTATATGGTTCTATAAAAAAATTATAGCATAAGAATAGAACCCAATCACAATTTATTTATGTTATGCTTTAATCAATTTTCAAAGTATTAGTTATTACTTTACCTTTGGTGATTTTGGTTCTAAATTTATGACATTGCTTTATGACTTGAATACTACTTTGAACTATTATGTCATGGTCGAATCAAAGTATTAATTGGATAGTGACCGTGCTCTGAAACCATTACCTCTATGTCCTATTCACCAGATATTGCATACATTTCATTGTTTGGATGGTGCTTTGTAACCATTGATCCGAAATCGGATTCAGAAGCCTGACAGGGCATGAAAAATGCTAAAAAATGAAAGTGCTCAGAATTCGATGAAAACAATTCCATTGCGTCCGCCTCATCTTCCCAATTCCGGTGGTATAATTTTTATGTCAAACGGAGTCCGTATGGAGAAGATATCGCGTTCTGACCGAAAAGTCAAACAGGCAAAAAAAATGTTGACTGGGCAGTCCGTACGACTCACACGTGACAGTGACGTGGCATGATGGTACACCCTGGCAGCAGACGTGGAAAGTTCTGGTTGGATGATGGTGGTCGAATAGGGTGATGACACATGGCATTTTATTATCGAATGGAAAGGTGCCACGTGGCCCAATGAAGGGCTGCCACGTGGCACCCCTATTTTGGCTAATGGCTTTTGTGGTTCGTTTATCAAAACTTTTTGGAGGCCGCGGGGTTTGACCCACGGACCTCCACATACTACAAGCACCTTCACAATAGTCCTATAACCAATGCACCACATTATTTATTATGTTATAAAACCCATAGTATTAGTTATATTGTATGGTTTTATGCACATAAAGGAGGAGAGGGGCCAGCGCTTAGCCCTTTGGGCTAAGCGCTTGGCCATATGGAGTCCATATAACCTTGCCAAAGGAG
>ML777143.1:1414846-1432182 GCA_009831015.1 Picea engelmannii
CCATTGGGGGAAGCTTATGAAGTTTTTTGGACGGTTTTGGAGAGCAGAGATGCTGAGGCAAAGCCAGGTCTAAGCCAGTTTGAGGCAAGGAAGCTGTTGAGGTAGAGATGTTGTCGGACGATTTCTGAGAGCTCGGGACATCCATTTCAGGTGCCGTAAGTTGTGCAATATTCTAGAGATCATGGCGAACATGAACAGATCAGTCTAGAAGCCAATCAGCATTGTAAATATGTACTAATAAGCTTTCGAAAAGAAATAAAGAAGCCTCCCTCACAGAGAAAAGGCCCGGAGACGTAGGCAAAGTTGTGTCGAACTCCGTTATCAAACTTGTGCATTATGGTTTGCTGTTCTTTATTGCATTTCAGATTTGCATATATGTCTATGGCTGTATAATTCATTTCTTTTCTCGCTCTTTCGTTAAGTTTCCTATGGTTAATAAATGCATGCAAATAAAACTCAACCATAGTCATCTCGAAAAATCCTGACGGATCAACCATGGATTAGGTTCTTAGTAGGAGAGGTGGTTTTTGAGTGCTTTCGTCCTCTGGTTCAAGGGTTTAATCAACAGTTAGGGTGGAATTTGTGGTAGCATCCTCCGGAGATCTTAGTTTTTGGGTCACCTTTGACAATGCCAACTATACCAGTTGTTTTGGGTTGGCTCAGACGTAGACTCCACCATTTTGCATCTTCTAGTATATCGTGTGCAAGCTTATGTCTCATGTATCTAGGGTGGAGCCGAATGGCTCACAAGCTCTATTTTCTCACGAAAATGTTGTAGATGTCCTCACCCTTTTCGGTTGTGTTAAATTTGTATAGTCATTTGAGGGTTTTAATATGGAAGTCGCACAGGATTTTTCCAAGACTTTTGACGGTGAAAAATCCAAAGTAGGTGACCTGCAACTACAAGTAAATGAAGAAACCATAGCAAAGGCCACGGGTTTGTCATAGGAAGGGGACTGTTGGCTCAAAAACATGAAGATATAAGGTATCCCATAGAATTTACTAATGGTATCCAGGAAATCACGCTATAACGTTAAAGGTATGCCCATCCAATTGTTCAAAACTCATTGGCATGGCTTGTTGTTGATAATTAAACGGTCTGTCACTTGTGAGGGATGGTATGGGCTGGTGTTTTTATTTCATGTGCGCCTATTGATGGTCTTCCTAGGTTTTAAGTTGAACTTGCCATTTTATTTTCTTAGAAGTCTCCAGAATATGTCCAGGTTCTACCAAAGACAAAACCCCAACTCTAAATCCAGTCTATTCCACCATGGTTTAATTCGGGTTATTGTTAATGCCCAGTTGCTAAATATAGGAGATAGTTGGAAAAGTTTTCTTTTTAGGAATGGTTTTGTCTCAGTTCCATATGAACATGTCCATAGTTTACTCTGTGTGTTGATGAGCCTACCAGCCCAATCATATCGTCCTACTCTCTGCAAAGTTTTTGAGTTGAAATACAAGTCTCAAAAGACCTTGTATTACCTCTTGATACCCCTTTTGATTTTCGTCCAATAGCTGAGGTCACCTACAAGAAGCGTGAATTTTCTCCAAAGAAGTCCTTGGAGGAAGTTCTGAGTCATCTAAGGGATAAGGCACCTGTCATCCCTGATCCTGTACAGAACTCGATTAATGAAGAAAAAATTAAAATCAAAAGACAGAGTAAGGAAAACACATAGAGGGTTAATGATTTAGATTTTAGAAATAAAAGGAATGGAATATTTATGTCAAGGATGACTAGGAATAGACATCAGATATGTGATAAACATGTTCCCACAATTGTCATTGAGGATACGATCTTTATTGAAGACACCGGTTTTGATGCCACTGGAATGGATTCTCCCCAATATGATTTTGTTTCTAACTTGCCTCCATTTCTAAAGGATCAAGAGGGGTTTTTAGGAATCTAGTATGATTTGAAAAGGGTTATGATGCAATATAAACCATTAAACTCAGATCATACTCAGCCACTACTGAATTTGGAACATGTATACTATGAGGATTGTTTCAATTGGATCCAGAGGTATTACCAAGATGTCCCTTACTTGCAAGCTCATCCAAATCAGGTTATGGCTCGTAACTTGGTATTGGAGAGAAAAAATGAGGATCTGAGAGCCAGCGTCCAAAAAAATTCCCTCAGGGCTAGCAAAAGGTTCAGGAAATCAAGGGATATTGTTATCAAAAATTCTTCCAACTTCAACGTTATTATGAATTTAAAATTATCTCATGCCTATTTTTCAAATGTTTAAAGGGTAAACAATTTTCTTGGAATTAACATTTAGTTTGTTTTGTTATAACTGAAATTGTTTTATTTTTTTTATTATACTAGCTACATAATCATAGATTCTGTAGCTTGTCTTTAATTAGTTTATTAGATTGTTTTTTCCTAAATTAAAATTTTTCTTTTATTCTCAGGTGAGAAGGGGTTCGATTTGCAAAGTTTGATGGGACAAGTAAATTGTTGGAGATGCTCCAAATTTGCAAGTTTATCTTTAAAAACAGTTTCAAGAATATTTTGATTATGTAACTATTTGGAATGGTTGTTACATCAGACCTATTTTTTGGTTATTTTTTAGTAAAGACTATTAAAATGGATCTGTCTCTATATTGTAAGATATGAGAAACAAATCATGAACTTAGTTTAAATATTGGTGCTTGCTCAGAGACAAGGGGCAATTCTTTTGGGACCTGATAATGGACTTATCTTTTTGAGAAATATATGAAATATAGTTTGCTTTTTGGCTTTAGTCCTGATGTAAACTGTTTAATGTGATTATTGTCTTTCATATATTTTCTAGGCATGAAAACATATGTTTTGAATTATCTTTAATATGGTCAACACCTATGGGTTCATGTTGTGTTTATTTCTTACAAAGTCCATTATTTATTGGTTATCATAATATCTATGGCTAATCATATATCTGTACATTTTGAGTTCACGTCGAATGTTAGATTTTGATTATATCATTTGTCGAAGATTGGAGTTAATTTCTTCACTAGTTTTTGAATAATTTAAAGTTACATGAGAAAAATACATTTTCCTTTCTATTTATTATAGATTGCTTTCGACATATAAAATTCCTTGAGTTATTTTAGGAAATATCATTCTTTGCTTCTTGGAATAGATTTATGCTTGGAAACAGGTTAAGAGAAGTTTACATTACACAGAAAGACAAAATAGCTTAGAGCTTTTTCTTTACAACTGATTAACTTCAGGTTAGTTAATTTTCCTTTTATTTGATTTATTTATTTTACAAATGAATAACGATTAAATAATTCAAAATTTGATTCTTTGTTCATTAAAGTTATATCATTTCAAATCTTATTCGTTCATTTTGTTGTTTGCTACTTATAGTAATAGAATAATTTCATTAGCCTTGTATTTTATTCAAATTTTGTTTCACTATTTAAACTTTCATTTTCACAAGGCTTTATGCAAACCCTGTATCTATACATACTAACTGTATATAATAAAACTATATGTTAGGTATATATATATATATATGATTATTGGTTAAACGTACGAAATAAGGTTAGATAGATAAATAGATTTTACATTTCTTAGTCACTTTAGTATTTTCATTGGCTAATGGAGCCATAAAACCCGTCAAGGTAGGTTATTCTAAACGGCTCGGGTTAACTAGATGACTACAGACTAGATCTTCCCTTCTGGTTGACGGTGTGTCAAAAACACACGTCAACATGCAATTATATGTATAATATATAACCAATCATAAATTAATCAACCAGGATTCGTAATTAGTAGAGTTGCTACACTATATGTGTCGGAAACAGTTAATCTAATCTATCATCACTTAGTATAGTGGAGCCTAAATCCCTGTCAAACATAAAATATGTTTTTCCCAAGCATTAATCACAATCTTTGATTCGGACAAACACACTAATCACTAATCACTAAAGATGGTTTAGATCCGGAAAAACACACCATTCTTGGTTGAGTAGATATTCATCCCTTCAAAATAGTTGACACATCATTTACTTTAGTTAATATGTCTTCGTCCTTTCACTGCGTGGGAAAATTTTCATCCTTATGAAGCATTAACATTCTTCAATGTAATTTAAGTCCTAAAAAAAACCAAACATAGTCACAATGTTTAGTTTTATATCTATGTGACACCATTTATTGCCTATATAGAATGTACACCAAGTGTTTTTAAGAATCCCTAAACAATAGCTAAGGTAACTAGGTGCATATGAAACCTAGGTAGATGTGTCACATATGTGCTATAATAATGCCCTACCGTATAGTAGTGATGCTCTATTTTTCTTCTTGCTTTTCATTGTTGGGATTCACAGCTACCGCATGCAATGAGTAATATGATGATATCTCATTGTAAGCTACATCTAGGTGTTATAGTCTTGATACCTGATCTTGTTTTCCTTCATCCCATGGCCTTTCCATTTATTGGTTTATCATGTTTGCCTCTTTCAGTATTAATAAGTCACCCTAGGTAGAAATATTGTAGCATATTGATTGTGTCTTTGTTGAATTCCTAAAATTGGCTCATATAAGATTTGAAAAGAATATGCCCTCTTTATATTTGCTTGATGGAAATCAAAGTTGGGAATGGTGAATTTTGTAATCATCCCTTTAATAGAATATTTTTTGTCATGAAATCCAATCCATAATACATTAATAGTGGTAGGATAACATGTCAAACATTGGTTGGTAGGGGAGTTCTTTGTCAAATCTTGGTTGGTAGGAGAATTTGTTAGCATGTGACTAGTAGTAGAATATAACATATCTTGGTTAACTGGACAATCTATCAAATATTGGTTGGTAGTAGAATTTGTTAGCATGTGACTAGTAGTAGAATATAACATATCTTGGTTAATTGGACAATCTATCAAATCTTGGTTTGTGAGATAGTCTTTGCATATTACATACATGGAGTTGAATTTATAAGTAAGAATTAAAATTTTAAATGAAGGAATATATCGATAGATAGATAGATAGATAGATAGACAACTTTCTCTTAGACTTCCAAGTTTAAATTCAATATTGTATTGCATTTGACAAGTCAAACAATCTATCCAACACTGGGATTAATTTTTGTGTTATTTAACCCACCCTTAGTTCATGTGTAATGCATACAGATTTGGAATATTATGTTATGGATCGCATGTACTTTTATCATAAGAATTAATTTCATTTGTATCAAAGTGTCAAGGTTATTTCTATGATATATGCTAATTTTAGTCTAGTAGTGAGAAATATGGATCAATTCATAAAGAAACGAGTGTCTTACTTGGAGTAGGTTCATAATGAAAATAGCCATGGAATTTCTACTATAGATTTGTTCCAAAGAATAAATAACTCTTGCTACGTAATATAGAAGACAATGTATAATGGTAACCAGATCATCATTTTGCAGGAAAGTGATATAAGTTTAGACTTCACAGTTTGAAACAAATTCTAAACTATTCTTAGTGTGCATATAGTTGTATTAGTTATTGCTTCCACTTGTTTCACTTGTCACCATACTATACAAACCAAACCAGTCCCTAATGAGATAATTGTGAGATGTATTTCTAAACAAACTTGAAAAAATTGATTTTATTCTTTTTCATGGACAACAAAAGGTAGATCTAACAACAAGGAGTTGATATTTCTGCCAAAAAATAAGTAATGGCACCTCCGCCATGGTTCCTTGCATTCTTCTCTATTTATTTTCAATCTTCCTTCTCCTTGTCCTCATCCATCTCTTTTGTAAGTGTGGTATGTAGTAGGAGAGGAGGATTAAATTTTAGACCAATCCATTTGAGCTTGATCTTCCTCAAAGACTCCTTACACACAACCTGTAAATTATGAGGAAAGTGAGGCTCTATCATTTGAAGATCAATAGGAATCCCACCCCACCTAGCTTTTCATTATTGGAGTGCACCTTCCCTTAAAATTTTGATCGTATGTTTAAAATGGGCAATTGTCCCTCTCTGTTTTTCCTCTAAAATGGGCATTAGCTCAATGTATGATATCAATGTTCTGTGGCTATTGATGAGTTCCTTTTTTCTTATGGCCTCATATCTAATCCATAGGTGACTACTCATATCTTCTTCCATTTACTTCTAGAACCCAACAACCCTTAATTCTTCATGGTCCTCTTCTTCCACCTATACTCTTTTTATGTCAATGTTGAAGGATCCCTTGCCTTATTTTTTCCCTAGTTTTTGTCAATGGCTCCCCCTTTGGGCATCATTTCCCTTTATTTCCTTTCAATATTATGAACTTGTGGAATGTTCCTTGCAATTTATGGAGTTTGGAAATACTAGCCCTTGTTTTGTGGCTCTTGATAACAAACATAGTTTTCCTAGCAGGGTTTTGCCCCTTTCGTTTAATTTATTTATATTTGCATACTATTTGGATAAGTTGGATTCTCATCCAAAATTCATAGGACCTTATCTCCCTTTGACATTCTCTAACATAGGTGAATTTCACTAATATATGGGTGATAATTTCTTCATACATCTTACAAAGTGAACACATGCCAAAACCTCGATTATTTCTCCTTTGCAAATGATCTCAAAGAAGTACCTTGTCTCTCAACACCAGCCACATATAAACATGTGTCTTCATAGGAGCTCTAATATTCCAAAGGGGCTTCCACCACCATGATTTTTTCTTGTTTTTCATTACATAACATAGTTTTTTACCCTATCTTTGCAATCTATTGTCTTAGAATAGGATTCTTGGACCAAACCAAACTATATTCATCATCCTTAATCCTTACATGAATATGAGATAAAGTTCCACATAACATTTCCATTTTGCTACATTCTCTCTTGCAAATCCCATTAATTTTTATAATATCTACCATTGATTCCATATGTTTATAACATTTCCATTCCTTTTCTTGCCTTTCCATTCCTTTCCTTCACTTTCCATGTATTGTCTTGCCTTCACTTACCATTCATTTCTTTGTCTTTCCTTCACGTGTCTTTCCTTGTATTTCCTTACCATGTGTTTCCTTGTCTTTCCTTCACTTTCCTTGCCATGCCTTTACATGGTATGCCTTCACTTTCTTGCTAACATAGTTATATTGAGTTATAATTATATCTCAAAACTTATTTATACTAAGCTACATAGTGGTGCACCCTTCATCTCCTTTATATAATAGGAATACTTAGGGTTACAATGTACCTAAATTCATGCAAGGAAGATTTCCATCTGGCAAGGTCAAACCCTAACCCTAATCACCTTAAGTAGTGTGCATTCCTACATGGATAGATGTATGAGGAATGGTGCACGCCCAACTAGAGAATATTGCAACATGTGAATCCATGCACCTCCTAGAGACCTACGCCCTCCTCCTAGAATATACAATCCACATGTAGTGAACCCTAGTAGCCTATGGATCTATCCCCTCATATAACAATAGAACATGCATGCACAAATAGAAGCAAAATTGAATATAACTCAACTCCTAAGGATGACACATGCATGCCTACAACATGCATGAGAAGAACAAGTGAGATAGGATGGCACATGTATGCCTACAACTTGTCTTTCCATGTGTTTCCTTGCCATGTCGTGACATGTCGTACCATGTCTTGTCATGCCATGTCATGCATTTCCTTATCATGCCATGCCTTACCTTGTCATTCCATGTCATTGCCTTGCCTTCTCATGACATTCCTTCACTTATCATTCCATGACATGCCTTCTCATGACATGCCTTCACTTATCATTCCATGACATGCCTTCTCATGCCTTGTCATGCCATGCCATGTCTTGCCATGACTTTACTTTCCTTGCCATGCCTTACATTGCCTTGCCTTGCCAAGCCTTGCATTTCCTTTCCCTTTCATGCCTTTCCTTTCCTTTCCTTCTCTTGCCTTATCATGTCTTGCCTTTCCATGTCTTTTCATGCCTTTTATTTCCATGTCTTTCCATGCCATGCCTTCACTTACCTTTCCTTGCCATGCCTTGAGATTCCTTTCCTTTCCATGCCTTTCCATGCCTTGCCTTGCCATACCTTGTCATTCCTTGGCTTCACTTGCCATGCCTTCCCATTCCTACCTTCACCTGTCATGAACTTCCATTCCTTTCCTTAAATTCCCATGCCTTGCTTTGTCTTTCCTTCACTTTCCTTGACTTTCCTTGCCTTCTCATTCCTTGCCTTGCCTTGCCTTGCCTTGCGTTCACTTGCCTTTTCATGCCTTGACATTCCATGACTTTCCATGCCATGCCTTTCCATGCCATGACATTACATGCCATTCCTTTTCATTCCATGCAATGCCTTAACTTTCCATGCCTTTCCTTGCCATGCCTTATCATGTCTTTTCATGCCATGCCTTCACTTGTCATGGCAAACCATGTTTCTCCATGCCTTCAATTGCCATGCATGGTCATGTCATGCCTTCACTTTCCTTGCCTTGATATGCCTTCAATTTCCATGCCATGTCTATCCTAACAAGTTTTTAAATTGTCAAACATATGTAATAATCACTGAGAAAAACCATAGCTTCAGAGATTCCCACTAGCTGAAACTTGGTGCTACGGATCCGATTGAACTGATGGTTCATGCATCTAAGTCTTGGTTTGAGTTTTAGTGTGAGTTTCAACTCACCTCCTCAATCCATTCAAGGACATGTGGCCAATTTGGTCTGGGGCATAAAATCCAAACCAAGAAGCATAACGGAGTTTTGCAAGCTCTCGCAAGTATGTTTGGACAAGACCCACACAACTAAACTAGCCAAAAATGGATGACACGACGTTCTTGAAAATCGACCTCCTCTTCATAAATTGAATTATGCCTCATTAACCAAAACCCTAGTGTCGGAGATACTCCAACAAATGGTTTTTCGATCGATGGAATGATAGCGTAGGGGCCCCACTAGCTAAAACTCGGTGCTTCGGATCCAATGCAACAGACGATTCATGCATCTAAGTCTTGGTTTCAGTTTTATCGCGAGTTGTAACCCACCTCCTCAATTCATTCAGGGACATGTGGCCAATTTGTTCTGGGGGCATAAAATCCAAACTAAGTAGAATAAAGGAGTTATGTTAGCTCCCGCAAATATATTTGGCCAATTCCCATGCGACTACACTAGCCAAAAATACCCGACCATGTGTTCTTGGAAAACAACCTCCTCTTCAGAAATTGCACTATGCCTCATTGACCAAAACCCTAATTCTAGAGATACTCTAAAAAATGGTTTCTTGGTCAATGGAATGATAGCATAGGGGCCCCACCAACTGAAACCCGGTGCTCTAGTTCCAATGCAAGTGATGGTTTGTGCATCTGAGTCACTCTTTTAGTTTTATTGCAAGTTGCAACTCACCTCCTCCATTCATTCAGGGACATGTGGCCAATTTGGTCTGGGGGCATAAATCCAAACCAAGAAGCATAACAAAGATCCATAAGCTTCCACAAGTCTCTTTGGCCAAGGCCCATCCAACTACACTAGCCAAAAACACCTGACATGGTGTTCTTGAAAATCAACCTCCTCTTCAAAAATTGCACTATGCCTCATTGACCAAAACCCTAGTGTTCTAGATACTCCAACAAATGGTTTTTCGATTGGCGAAATGATAGTGGAGGGACCCCATTAGCTGAAACCCAGTGCTTTGAATCCAATGCAACTGACAGTTCATGCATCTGAGTCCCATTTTGAGTTTTATCATGAGTTGCAACTCGCCTCCTCAAACCATCCAAGGACATGTGGCCAATTTGGTCTAGGGGCATAAAATCCAAACCAAGCAGCATAATTGAGTTCCATCAACTCCCACAAGTATGTTTGTCTAAGTCTCATGTGACTACACTAGCCAAAAAAATGTGACACCGTGTTCTTGAAAATCGACTTCCTCTTCAAAAATTTCACTATGCCTCATTGACCAAAACCCTAGCGCCAAAGATAATCCAACAAATGGTTTTCTAGTCGACAAAATGATAGAACATGGGCCTCACCAGCTGAAACCTGGTGCTCCAGATCCAATGCAACTGACTGTTCATGCATCAGAGTCTCAGTTTTAGTTTTATTTCGAGTTGCAACTCGCCTCCTCAATTCATTCAAGGACATGTGGCCAATTTTTGGGGGGGGCATAAAATCCAAACCGAGAAGTATAATGGAGTTTTGTATGCTCCCACAAGTCTATTTGGAAAAGGCCCATGTGACTACACTATCAAAAAATTCTCAACACAATGTTCTTGAAAATCAACCTCCTCTTCAAAAATTACACTATGCCTCATTGAACAAAACCCTAGTGCCATAGATACTCCAACAAATAGTTTTTTGATTGATGAAATGATAGTAGAGCGGCCCCACTAGTTGAAACTCAGTTCTCTAGATCCAATTCAATGGATGGTTCATGCATCTGAGTCCCGATTTGATTTTTATCGCAAGTTGTAACTCACCTCCTCAAGTCATTCAAGGACATGTGGCCAATTTGTTCTAGGGGCATAAAATCCAAATTGAGCAGCATAACAAAGTTTTGTCATCTCCTGCAAGTTTTTTTGGCCAAGGCCCATGTGACTACACTAGCCAAAAATACCTGACATAGTGTTCTTGAAAATCGATCTCCTCTTCAGAAATTGCATGATGCCTCATTGATCAAAACCCTAGTGTCGGATATACTCCAACAAACGATTTTTTAGTCGACGAAATGATAGTGTAGGGGCCCACTAGTTGAAACCCGGTGCTCTGGATCCAATGAAACTGATGGTTCATGCATCCGAGACACATTTTTAGTTTTATCACAAGTTGCAACTTGTCTCCCCAAGTCATTTAGGGACAAGTGGCCAAATTATTCTTGGGGCATAAAATCCAAACTGAGCAGCATAACGGAGTTTTGTAAACTCCCAAAAGTCTGTTTGACCAAGGCCCACATAACTACACTAGCAAAAAATTCCTGACACAGTGTTCTTGAAAATCAACCTCCACTTCAAAAATTGCACTATGCCTCATTTACCAAAACCCTAGTGTTGTAGATACTCCAACAAATAGTTTTTCGGTCGATGAAATGATAATGGATGGGCCCCACTAGCTGAAACTCGGTGCTCTGGATCAAATGCAAATAATGGATCGATCATCCAAGTCCCATTTTGAGTTTTATCGCGAGTTGCAACTCACCTCCTCAAGTCATTCATGAGAATGTGGCCAATTTGGTCTAGGGGCATAAAATCCAAACCGAGCGTCATAACGAAGTTCCATCAACTCCCGCAAGTCTATTTGGCCAAGGCCCGTCCGACTATAGTAGCCAAAAATATCGAACATAGTGTTCTTGAAAATCTACCTTCTCTTCAGAAATTGCACTATGCCTCATTAGCCAAAACCCTAGTGCCATAGATACTCCAACAAACAATTTTCCATTCAACAAAATGATAGAATAGGGAGCCCACTAGCTAAAAATTAGTTCTCCGGATCCAATTCAACTAACGGTTCGTGCATCCGAGTCCCAATTTTATTTTTATCGTGAGTTGCAACTCGCCTCCTCAATCCATTCAGGGACATGTGGCCAATTTGGTTTGGTGGCATAAAATCCAAAATGAGCAGCATAATGGAGTTATGTAAGCTCCCACAAGTCTATTTGGACAAGGCCCATCTGACTACACTAGCCAAAAATTCCTCACATGGTGTTCTTGAAAATCAACCTCCTCTTGAGAAATTGCACTATGTCTCATTAACCAAAACCCTAATGTCCTAGATACTCCAACATATGGTTTTTCGGTCGATGAAATGATAGTGGAGGGGGCCCAATAGCTAAAACCCGATGCTCTAGATCCAATGCAACTGGCGATTCATGCATCCAAGTCTCGGTTTGAGTTTTATCATGATTTGCAACTCGCCTCCTCAAGCCATTCAGGGACATGTGGTCAATTTGGTTTGGGGGCATAAAATCCAAATCGATCAGCATAATGAAGTTTTGTCAACTCCAAAAAGACCTGACATAGTGTTCTTGAAAATCGACCTCCTCTTCATAAATTTCACTATGCCTCATTGACCAAAACCCTTGTGTCAAAGATACTCCAACAAGTGATTTTCCAGTCGATGGAATGATAGTGTAAAGACCCCACTAGCTAAAACACGGTTCTCTAAATCCAATGCAACTAACGGTTCATGCATCTGAGTCCTGGTTTTAGTTTTATCACGAGTTGAAACTCTCCTCCTAAATCCATTCAGGGACATGTGGCCAATTTGGTCTGGGGGCATAAACTCCAAACCGAACAGCATAATAGAGTTTTGTAAGCTCCCACAAGCCTGTTTGGACAAGGCCCATGTGACTACACTAGCCAAAAATATCTAACAAAGTGTTCTTTAAAATCAACTTCCTCTTCAGAAATTGCATTATACCTCATTGACCAAAACCCTAGTGTCATAGACACTCCAAAAAATGGTTTTCGTTCAATGAAATGATAGCGGATGGGCCCCAATAGCTGAAATGTGGTGCTTTGGATCCAATGCAACTGACATTTCATGCATCTGAGTCCCGGTTTGAGTTTTATCATGAGTTGAAACTCACCTCCTCAATCCATTAAGGGACATGTGGCCAATTTGGTCGAGGGGCATAAAATTTAAAGCGAGCAACATAACGGATTTTTGTCATCTCCCGAAAGTCTATTTGGCCAAGGCCCACGTGACTACACTACCCAAAAATACTCGACACATTGTTCTTGAAAATCAACCTCCTCTTCATAAATTGCACTATGCCTTATTGACCAAAACCTAATGTCGGAGACACTCCAACAAATGGTTTTTCATTCAATGGAATGATAGCATAGGGGCCCCACTAGCTGAAACCCGGTGCTCCATATCTAATGCAGCTAACAGTTTTTGCATCCAAGTCTTGGTTCGAGTTTTATCTTCAGTTGCAACTCACCTCCTCAAGCCATTGAGGGGCATGTTGCCAATTTGGTCTGAAGATCAGCAACAAGTACATTTGATCCAATAAATATTCTATTGACTTCACAATCCCTAAAAATCCTAATGGGGTCCAAAGATCAAGCCTATGTATTCCTATCCACTCTAACTGCTTGAAGAAAATTTCTATGAAAGAAACATGATATACTTCAAATTTCACACATTTCAAGAGCCTAATGATAGCTAGAAGACTCAAGTTCATAGGAAATATAGAAGACAAGAAGCAAAGAGGTAACTAAAGGCATCAGTGGTTGACTTCTTAGACTTATACCTCCTTATATAATTAAGGATCAATCTATTTTTTGACTTCACTAAACAAACACCCTAGATTAAAAATCACCATCTGTGTAAAGTTAGCTCAACTTTCAAAATTAGAACAAGAGTAAGATGAATAATATGGAGGGTTGTGTTAGCACTGATAATCACCCTCATTTTGCAAGAGGATAAGCCCAACACCCATCAAATAAGTTTGTGAATGTATATTAATGATAGAAGGTCAAATGGATAAAACTCGGCATAAAAATGTTTTAACACAGAAAGTCTAGGTTAGTTGCATAAGAAAATGAGGTTTTGACTAAATTCAGTCAATGGTTTAAGAATAAAAGTGGGTAAATGGAAGACTTGGTGAGGAAGGTTGATAGGTCTGCTATAAGTCTCAGGCCTTCTAGCAGCTAGGTGAAGAAAAACTCAGTCACAAGAACTTCTTGAACTAAATTTAAAACACCGAAAAACATTTACAGCAACATTATAATCAAACATCCATTATAACATAACCATAAAATATTGTAAGGATCATCCAATAATGAGCATTCAAAGTAAGAATAAACAAGATGATGAAAATAGGTTGACTTCTATTAATCAAATTATCTCAGGTCTCATACATAAACCAGAGTACAGCTCTGTTTAGTCAAAATATTACAAAATAGGGAGCTTTGATCAACCATTCAAACCCAACATAACATTCTTTTGATGTATTTATAACAAAAACAGTAGACAACAACTTGAGATGTGAGCTGGCCTTTCTATCCTAGGATTCTCCACAAAAATCTATTACTACAACATCTGTACAAATGGATCTAACAGACTATTAGAATCAAGGAGTCTGTTGGAAACAACTCTAACAAGATATAAATGACATGTTTTGTTGTTACTTGGGTGCATCTCCTCCAGTGACATGTGTCCTCCAAGCCTTTTTTATGAGCTCCATCTTCCACCTGTTGTTCCTTGGTTCCCTCCAAATCATTAAAGCTAAGAAGAGGCAACAAATTCAACATGGTTGACTGTAACAGCCAGTCCATAGCATCTTTCCGTAGCGCAACTAGTAGCATATCATGTAGCACCTGCCTCTGTAAAAATGTTCTGTAATTGATTCGGTAGCACATTCGATAGCATATTTCGTAGCTCCCACCTGTAAAATTGTTCTATAAAAACTTTCCATAGCGAACTTCCACTTAATGTTTGGTTAGGTGTTGCCATCGACCAAGTTTTGGGGAAACTTTGGTTAGTTTTGGCCCACTTTTGGACTTCGACATGATGGTCGAAGAAGGAGCACCTAGGCAGAGCTAAGATTGCGTATATCACCTATTTTGAGGGTTATGTGGACCCAGTAAGGTGTCCTCTAGGGTTTTGTAATGGGTTTTGGGGATGTCAACCCATGGGTTTTCCCCATGTTTAGGCCCTATTGTAATTTTTTTTAAATCATAAATAAGAGGAATGTATTGTAGAAGAGAGGCCTCGAACACTTTGTGCAAAGGAATGTATGTGCATCAAGGCTTTGTTCTCGACTGTGATTTTGTAGAAGGTGCTAAGTGTTGTGATAGAGATTTTGGCTTTGTGCATTTGACCTAGTTTTGGAAGGATGATCTAGTGCTTAGTGCACAGATCTCCTGTTTGGTGCAGAGTTTGAATCTATGGCTTAGTGAGTAGGAGTGACTGAATGTAAGATCTTGGTGAATAATAAAGAAGAGAAGCGGTTTGTGGACGTAGGCCCACCCTGGGGTGAACCACGTATATCTGGTGTCTCATGGTTTGCTTTGTGTTGTGTTCTTTATGTTAGGAATCTTCTTAGTTCTTTGATTATGATTTGTAATAGATAGATATTTTGTTGCTACAGTACTTTACTTTTGTTAAGGGTAAATGAATGTTAGATTTAACTTATAATGCTAAGTGTTAAGTGCTCAAGGTATATTATCATCTATTGTTACTGCAGCAATCTATCTTTGATTATGCTCTGCAATGTTAATCGGGTTAATAAACTAATGCATGTCACTTCCTAAGAGTTGAAAAAATATCCTGTTAAGTACTCTTATCGCATATTCGTGTCCCATCCTGGTTACAGACACATGCGTCCTGTAACCCCCCCTACTTCTACCTCAGGTGAGACTTCGCCTACTTCGCAGGTGTTTCCGAAAGGGCCGGTATTTGGGGTTTTTTTGGTGTGTTTTCAAGCATTGAACCCTGGGTCTACCCCTATGCCAACAAGTGGTTCCATTGTCGGGACCTGGAACTATGATTGTTGGGAACTGAAGAAAATAAAAAGAGAAGATCTATGCGTAGATCTGTTGCTGAAGTGTGTAGTACTCTACTTGACTTGCAAAGCTTTGTGCTGATAAAGTAAGTTGATCTGAAGAAAAGAGGTAATCTTCTAAAGAAGCAAGCTTTGTACTTTGGTAAGAGAAAGACAAGTGAAAATTTTTGTTTTGAAAGCATGAATTTAAGTAGGTTTAATAGATTATGTCCTAGTTTGAAGGCTAGGGTGTAGTTGTAAGAAAGAGTTGATTTGAGTAAATTTAATGGAAATAAAGAAAGATATGTTATTCCTATACATAGAAAGAGTTTTTGGACTAATAAGTGGATGCAGGAACCTAGAAAGATTTTTTGCAGATTGCAGGTTCAACACTATGATCCTAGGGGAAGTGCACAGTATAGAAAATATTGGGGAACATTTAAGAGAAAAAGAGGATTGACTTTGTGTTATAATTGCAAAAGGTTGGGACATCTTGCTAAGGAATGTCCTGGGGTAGGCCCTATTTTTCTTTGTTGTAAGGTTGTTGGTCATGAGGTTGAGGATTGTCCAAGGATTATTGCTAAAGTTGAAAGAATGGGCATAAGGCAAGAAAACTATGAAAAAAGTCAAGAGACTAAGGGCATGTTAGAAAGTCTAAAAGAGAAAGGGTTAGAGGAAGTTCATACTACGTTATTACAGTTGAAAGAAATAATGGATGTTCATAAATATGTCATTTTACTAGAAATACTGAAAGCAAAATAGCGCATAAGTGCAAGAATAAAAGACTTCGACATAGATTGTATAGTCTTGGATGAAGAAACACAAGTGAATCTTATGATAGAAGAAACTTGGGAAGCTTTGGGAAAGCCTATTGTGGTACCTTATTTAGGAAAGATAGGCTTGTTTAATGACGCAGTAGAGACGTGATCCACACACGACCTCCACCTCGTCATGCTCTCCTGCTCACAGGATCGATCAATTATTTCATGAGCCGAAACAGCTCTTCCGATTCCCTGCTAGAATCTCTGATGAAAACACGATCCACAGGTCCTTCTCATCCAACCACATGGCTCTCTGCACTCAACCGTGATCTTCCCCGATGACAATTTTGGGTTTCGGGGTTTCGGGGTTTCTGATGTCAAGAGTTCCTATCCTCTTGAATCCCCGATCTCCGATGAGCAATTTCACCGATACGCGCCCTTTACGCGTTATCCCTCCTGGCTATGCTCGGGTCCATGTGACCGCTAATTCATAAGACCGCATCCTTATCCTTCTTTCGGGGTTTTGGGCTTCAAAATCTCAATCTGCTCCAACTTCTGTTAGCCCTCCAGGCTAGACTCCTGGCCCACATGACCACTATCTCATAAGACCACAGCCTTGTCTCCCATCGGGGTTTCGAACATCGCAACGTCGAAATGCATAAAAATTTTGTCCTCAGAATCCCCGATATCCCGATATGACGTCATCTAGTGACTCTTGTCCACCTTTAGCCTGATCAACGGATGTGATATCCTATGAAGCCAATGACTCCAGATCTCCCTCGGGTTTCGGGGTTTCAAATGTTGAAAAACATTTGTCCTCAGGATTCGCGATCCCTCGAATCCCGATTTCCCTCTATGCTGACAGTTTGCCCCTTAAACGACAATTCCCACTTCTCCGATATGCTGACAGCTAGCCCATAATGGCACTTTTCTCCTTTTCAGGGTTTCGGACTTCACGATCCCGAAATTCCCAAACCTCTTGTCACCAGTTTTCCCAATATCCCAATGACCAAAATGTCGATAGACGACTTCATGTCGGGACTTTCCCCGATGGTGTTTGCACTCTTTTCGTCAATGTGTGAGAAAAAAGTGAGTGCTTACATGCCTAGTTGGGCTCTGCTAGTCATGACAGCTGTATGGTAAAAGGTTAGAAAGAAAACAACTAAGCTATTAACAAGAATTAAACAAAAACT
>ML777143.1:1432823-1446628 GCA_009831015.1 Picea engelmannii
TTTAATTTTTTGGCCATTTTTTGCATAGTTTTGACCCTTTTGCTGTGCTGTGGAGTTAATCCTTGTGCCATGAACGACTATTTTTCTGTGTTGACGATGCGGAGTTCTTGTCGCCCTGTGCGGACGAAATTTCAGTGATAACAGATGGCTCTGATTGCTGCCACGTGTCCTCCACTGATGGACGGTTCAGATTACTTCTCAGGACTTTTACTATAGAAATTCACGATCTCTTGTCCTCGTGACTCCCAATTTCACGAACGTCGATATCCCGATGGCTGTCGAGACTTCTGCCTGGCGTGAGAAGGGTTAAACCCCGTGCACCTTTTGTCCGATTTGACGGCTGACGACATTTCTGAATGAGATCCAACGGCTCACGATCTCTCCCTTCTGTAGGATTCTCTTGAGCTCTCCTAGACGTAGAAACCAACGGTCCATATCTTCTTTTCTCCAGTCGATATGATGGTTGTTGTGCTCCCTCCTGAGCTTGCACACTTACTTCCCAACCTTGGGATAATTTCAAAAGCCAAAGGCCTCAACCTTTGCTCCTTTCTTCTCTGCGATCTCCTTTGCTTGAGTTCTCTTCGTGCATTCTCAATAACTCTATTCCTCCTGAGATTTTACTCCCGAATCCTCAAAGGATTCTTTGACTACTACACTCCTTGCAGAGTCCTCACACGCACACGCAGGTGCTATCTCTCCTGAGATTCTTAAGACTCAGACCCCTAAGGGATTTTGTCTTTCTTCCCTTCTCCCTCGGATGGAGAAATATGGATGCCCTCCTGGCTATCCTTCTGCTCAAGCAACTTTTTGCTGAGTCTGCAGGGTGTTCAGTAACCCTGTGAAGATCCCTCAGTGGATTCTTCCCTCAATTACAGAACTCAAAGAGTTATCTTCTCTTCTGTGCCTGTCTTCACACTGACTCAAATACCCACCTGGCAGAGTATCTTCTCACAGAATGTTCAGCAGTTATGTCCTCCTGTGCACCTATGCACCCACTCAATGCCCACTTAGCAGAGCTCTCAGAATCCTCAGTGATTCTGGTTCTTTCTGTCTGAACTCACAGCAGAGTTCCTTCAAATGCACCAATGTGCATATTCTCAATGCCCACTTGGTAGAGCTCTCAGAATCCTTAGTGATTCTAGTCCTTCTTCCTGAACTCACAGCAGAGTTCTTCTTCTATGCACCACTATGCATGCGCTCAATGCCCACCTGGCAGAGTTTCATAGAATCCACAGTAGAATTTTGTTTGCAACTGTGTCTCTCATACACAACCTTACCTCCAAGGTATTCAGCAACCTTGAGGTCTTCACTGAGTTGTTGATTCCAGTTCCTGTGTCGCAGCACGTCTTCGTCTGAACCCACAGTATTCAGAAGTGCATCCTCTGTGCATGGCTATCAGAACCCGCAACATTCTGTCACACCCTCCTGGTGTGAAGCCTCAAAGACCTTCACCTGAAATCAAACCACTTCTACAAATGCATGATAACAACATACATCTACATCATATAAAGAACACTCACAGACATCCATTCAACACATAATACATGCAGGAAAAAATGCTCTTTGTATTAAATATGGAAAATCCCTGTATTTACAAGGTGTTCCTGAGCACGGCCTGTAATAAGGTCTCGGCTCCTCTCTCTTCTGCTCTCTACATGCAGATTCTCTACTATCTCAACTTCCTCAACTTTTGACTTACTAAAAAATGAGATACTAAGTCTCTTTTACCTGAGGGGGCTCTTCGAGCTCTTCCCTCCAACCTACCTACCCTATTCAATTACATTGAATGGGTTGTCTAGTCCACTATCTGGATATAGATCTCAACCATACAAACATTAATGGTCGATCTACTTACGCCTACACAAAGGCACAACTTCTATGGCTCACTAGCCTATAACATTTAATTACATTGAATTCAGATTTAAATGAGGACTGGGCCTCTCTCTTCAGCTTTGAATGCACATGCTCGACGTGGCTGGTTGGCTGACGTGGAAAGATGCTCCTGCATCAAACTCCTCAGTTGCAAAATTCATGAGCTCCTTCTCATGAGCTTCCCATCTCTGATGTTTAAATCCCCTTGGATCCCAAATCATCCTTTGGAGTTGTTCATCCGCTCCATTCCACTGTTGTTGTTGTTGCTTCTCTTCTGCCCAGCCTCTCCTCACTGGCAGTTTCTGCTGACCTCAACATCAGCCTCCTGATGTCTTCTATCACTTCATCCAGTTGCTCCAATGGCTGGCTCTGTTCATGCAGTCTCCCGAGTTGCAAAATTTTTCAGCTCATGGGCAGATCACTGTAATCTCCCATGCCTTCTTCATCAATTTCCAACTTTTCCTGTTGGATGTGCATGCCCTGCACCTTCACCCTCTCTTCCAGGGCTTCAATTTGTTCCCACAGATCAGCAAAGCAAATTTTGTCTGCCTCTTCTTCTTCTGCTGCAAACTCCCATGTTGCATTCTCTTCATCTTCTTGGCCGAAAATACTGAGCCATTCCTCATAATGATCATCATCCTCGTCGTCAGCTTGGGCAGCTTCCAAAGTCTGCTCCAATTCTTCTTCTTCCCTAACAGTCACAGCTGACTGTTCTTTTTCCCTGACAGTCACAGTTGATTGTTCTTCTTCCATTGTTGCACCTGTAACATAGATTTCTGCCTCCTCCTAGGCAAATGGTAGGAATACTCCAATTCCCCCAATCATTAGAAGATTTCTCTGATCTTCCTCTCCTGTCAGCTGCACCTGCTGATCCCAACTCACTTCTGAGTTCATGAGACCCACAGATAGTCTCATCTGCTCATCCCTGCCCACCTGGCAGTATGGGATGCTTCCACTGCTCTCCTGGCAGACTATGAGATCAACCGATCCCATCTTCATCAGCAACCTTTGCTAAATTGAACTCACCTTCGAGTCCATGAGACTTTCATATGGTCTCGAATGCTCATCTCTGCCCACCTGGCAATCTGAGATGCTTTCGCTGCCCTCCTAGCAGTCTTCGAGATCCCGCAGTGACCTCATATCATTTCCCAGCTGGCAATGTGAAATTCCTCGGCTGTCCTTCTGACAGTTCTGAGATCCCGCAATGATATCATCTCGTTGCCCACCTGGCAATCTAGAATTTCTTCTCTACCCTCCTGGCAGTTCTTGAGATCCTCAGCTGATCCCAATTCACTCTCTTCATCATTGAGACCTCTCCCAGTCTCTGGTTCACATACCTGAACCATTTCTCCAGGTCCGTCGAGGTTTTCAGCATACCTCAACCATCCTCTTAACAGCCTTTGTTGTCTTCTGACCATCAACTCCTTGACTGACCATTTTTCTTTTGCCTCCTTCATGGGCCATTCATACACCCATATTGGCTTCTTATCCTGCCGCATCTTCAATTCGAGCTTTTCTATGTCTGCCTTTAATTCATAGATCTCTTTATCCATTTCTGCAAGCTTTTCTGCCTTGCTCTTCCTCCCAGCATGCCTATGGTCTTCAGTAACCATGGTGTTGTCTCTGTCTGCTTTCCTAGCAAACCTGTTGTTGTCACTCTGCACCAATAGTGTTACCATCTTCATCCTCCTATATTCTCCCTGACTATCTTCTTGATTGTTGCCTACCTGCAAACAATCGCCATAGAGTCTCCAGTGCTCTGTCTTCTTCCTTTGCCTCCCTTGCCTGAAATATACAAACAAGAATCAACTCTGATACTACTTGATGTGTATCAGAGTGCTCTTTACCTCTTCCTGCCTCTTCCTGCCTAAAATATACAGACAAGAAATAGGCTCCGATACCACTTGACGCAGTAGAGACACGATCCACACACGACCTCCACCTCGTCATGCTCTCCTGCTCACAGGATCAATCAATTATTTCATGAGCCGAAATGGCTCTTTCGATTCCCTGTTGGAATCTCTGATGAAAACCTGATCCACAGGTCCTTCTCATCCAACCACACGGTTCTCTGCACTCAACCGTGATCTTCCCTGATGACAATTTCGGGTTTCGGGGTTTCGTGTTTTCTGATGTCAAGAGTTCTTGTCCTCTTGAATCCTCGATCTTCGATGAGCAATTTCACCGATACATTCCCTTTACACGTTAGCCCTCCTGGATATGCTCGGGTCCATGTGACCGCTAATTCATAAGACCATAGCCTTATCCTTCTTTCAGGGTTTTGGGCTTCAAAATCCCAATGTGCTACAACTTCCGTTAGCCCTCCAGGCTAGACTCCTGGCCCACATGACCACTATCTCACAAGACCACAACTTTGTCTCCCATCGGGGTTTCGAACATCGCAATGTTGAAATGCATAAACATTTTGTCCTCGGAATCCCCGATATCTCGATATGATGTCAACTAGTGACTCATGTCTTCCTTTATCCTGATCAACGACCGTGATAGCCTATGAAGCCAACGGCTCCAAATCTCCCTCGGGTTTCGGGGTTTCAAATGTCGAAAAACATTTGTCCTCTGGATTCGCGATCCCTCAAATCCCGATTTCCCGCTATGCTGACAGTTGGCCCCTTAAACAACACTTCCCACTTCTCCAATATGCTGACAGCTGGCCCATAATGGCACTTTTCTCCTTGTCGGGGTTTCAGACTTCGCGATTCCGAAATGCCCAAACCTCTTGTCACCAGGATTCCCGATATCCCGATGACCAAAATGTCGATAGACGACTTCCTGTCGGGACTTTCCCCGATGGCTTCGATTGTTGCCATGCGTCCTCCACTGATGGATGGTTCATATTACTTCCTGGTACTTTTACTATAGAAATTCCCGATCTCTTGTCCTCGTGACTCCCGATTTCACGAACGCTGATATCCCGATGGCTGTCGGGACTTTTGCCTGGCATGAGAAGGGTTAAACCCCATGCACCTTATGTCCGATCTGACGGCTGACGGCATTTCTGAATGAGATCCAACGGCTCATGATCTCTCCCTTCTGTAGGCTTCTCCTGAGCTCTCCTAGACATAGAAACCAATGGTCCAAACCTTCTTTTCTCCAGTCGATCTGACAATTGTTGTGCTCCCTCCTGAGCTTGCACACTTACTTCCCAACCTTGGGAGAATTTCAAAAGCCAAAGGCCTCAACCTTTGCTCCTTTCTTCTCTGCGAGCTCCTTTGCTTGAGTTCTCATCGTGCGTTCTCAATAATGGTGTTCCTCCTGAGCTTTTACTCCCAAATCCTCAAAGGATTCTTTGACTACTGCACTCCTTGCAGAGTCCTCACATGCACACGCAGGTGTTATCTCTCCTGAGCTTCTTAACACTCAGACCCCTAAGGGATTTTGTCTTTCTTCTCTTCTCCCTCAGATGGAGAAATATGGATGCCCTACTAGCTATCCTTCTACTCAAGCAACTTTTTGTTGAGTCTGTAGGGTGTTCAGTAACCTTGTGAAGATCCCTCAGTGGATTCTTCCCTCAATTATAGAACTCAAAGAGTTCTCTTCTCTTCTGTGCCTGTCTGCACACTGACTCAAATGCCCACCTGACAGAGTATCTTCTCACAGAACATTCAGCAGTTTTGTCCTCCTGTGCACCTATGCACCCGCTCAATTCCCACTTGGCAGAGCTCTTAGAATCCTCATTGATTCTAGTTCTTTCTATCTGAACTCACAGCAGATTTCCTTCAAATGCACCACTATGCATATGCTAAATGCCCACTTGGCAGAGCTCTCAGAATCCTCAGTGATTCTGGTCCTTCTTCCTGAACTCACAACAGATTTCTTCTTCTATACACCACTATGCATGCGCTCAATGCCCACCTGGCAGAGCTTCACAGAATCCACAGTATAATTTTTTTTGCAACTGTGTCTCTCATACACAGCCTTACCTCCAAGGTATTCAGCAACCTTGAGGTCTTCACTGAGTTGTTGATTCCAGTTCCTGTGTTGTAGCACATCTTCGTCTGAACCCGCAGTATTCAGAAGTGCATCCTCTGTGCACGGCTATCAGAACCCGCAGTGTTCTGTCACACCCTCCTGGTGTGAAGCCTCAAAGACCTTCACCTGAAATCAAACCACTCCTGCAAATGCATGATAACAACATACATCTACAGCATATAAAGAACACTCATAGACATTCATTCAACACAGAATACATGCAGGAAAAACTGCTCTTTGTATTAAATATGGAAAATGCCTGTATTTACAAGGTGTTCCTAAGCACGGCCTATAACAAGGTCTCAGCTCCTCTCTCTTCTGCTCTCTACACACAGATTCTCTACTATCTCAACTTCCTCAACTTTCGACTTACTACAAAATGAGATACTAAGTCTATTTTACCTGAGGGGGCTCTTTGAGCTCTTCCCTCCAACCTACCTACCCTATTCAATTACATTGAATGGGTTGTCTAGTCCACTATCTGGATCTAGATCCCAGCCATACAAGCATTAATGGCCGATCTACTTACGCCTGCACAAAGGCACGGATTCTATGGCTCACCGGCCTACAACATTTAATTACATTGAATTCATATTTAAATGAGGACTGTGCCTCTCTCTTCAGCTTTGAATTCACGCGCTCGATGTGGCTGGATGGTTAGCTGGCTGACATGGAGATATGCTCCTGCATCATTTAATGACAATATGATAACTTTATGTGGAAGAGTAACTATTGTACCTATTAATGTTCTTGGAACATCGACTGAAGAAGAATTTGATGTCATTAGGTTTTTTGGGGACAATTCCCCTTTCCCACTGTTGTTAGGTAAGACTTGGATTGAGAAGGATCAGATCATAAGGAAAGAAGAGGAAGAAGATACAAAAAATAAAAAGAAATAATTAAGGGATTTCATAGCTAGGAAAATAAACCGACTAATAAAAGAACGAGAGGATAAGTCAAAGAAACATAGAAAAGTAACAATGCAAGAGGGACATAAAGCAAGAGAATTAGCTATCAAGGTTGAAAGAATGTAAGAAGGCTTGAAGAACCTATCTATCCAAGAGAGAAGTATGGCCACTCAGGAAATGTTAAGAAAAGGGATATTAACTTCAGAATCTTTGAGGGTACCTCAATAGTGAGAAGCCACTACGCTAGGGGAATATAAGAATAAAAATGGAAAGAGGATTCCAGAAACAGTTAAAGAGACTCAAATAACAGGAAATAAGGCAAGGAAGTTCAATAAAAATAAGGCTAAGTTGGAAAATATACTTCGCAGACTGGAACCTCGCAGGAGGTAGGTTCACAGAATTTGAACCTCACTTGAACAATAGGTCCGCGCAGATTTGGACTTCGCCATGGAGAATTTATATGACTGTTGGAGGCACCTCAACCGTTAGAATGATGCTCTGGAATGGTTAGGAATTGAATTTATGGGATTATGGACCTCTTTTGGACGTTGAGACCATGACATAACAGATATATTTACATTGATGGAAGCATTTCCTGGTTGTTGGAATATTTGTCATGATGCCCCACTTATTTAACTTGTCGGTCATTGCACTAGGACCACTTTTTTCTACCCGTGATTGACTGAGCTAAGTAGATAATTGTCCAAGTGTCAAGCTATGCTATCTAAAACTAGACCCCGCCTATCTATTTGTCTACCCCACCTGTTTGTTTGTCTTCCCCACTTGTCTATTAAAAGCTAGAATATCAGGCGAACCTAGCGAGTTGGAAAAGTCTGTCGAGGAATTTATTAAGAAGTTCATGGTCAATAGACCTATATTTTAAGGTATTCATACATCGTTGACTAGGGGACTATAGGCTTCCCCTTCAACCAGACGTCGTTCCACCTGCATCAATCCTGTAACTGAATAGTGAAGTAAGCACTGCAGTGATCTTGCTAACACGAAGCAGATCCTGTCGATCCTACCTAAATATATTCCACCTCTGGTCGGCATTGTTAACTATGACAATATCCCTCGATATTTTGAGTACTTTGTGTTCACTGCGTACATTCCAAAAGGAAGTCGCATAGTTGGGCGTCAGTTAGGATGGATCCCATTGTTGAAGCATAGTGACTTCAACTTAGGAGACCGGAAGAACTATGCCATGTTAGCTCCTCACCGCTACTTAATGAAGACAAACAGAAAGAAAACTCGCCTTGTATCGCAACCATGGATTAAGGGGTTGGCACAGTCAACTGTGTTGAACATGATGAAGATCGCTCATTTTGGCCACCACCAGGAGGTTAACGCTTGTGTTAAACTCCTTATGTCGTGCTATCATGGAATATATCTATGGTTCGATAAAAGGATTACTGTGGATCTGGCGCTGATCCACCAGATCACGGGTTTAAGTGTGAAGGATCCTGACCCACAGCAGTTCTATCCAGGAAAGGCCTCAGACCGTTTGTTATCATAGCGCATCAAAGAAGCCTATGGAGAGGTAAAAAAAGGAAAGAGAGGTTACAAGGTAGCCTCCATACAGGATGGAGTAGTGTGCCTTGCTTGCTAACTCTTATCTAGAAATATAGTGAGGAAGAACTGCCCCACACAGGTCACCGGGTTCATGGTGGACCTTGCAGAAAAGTGTGTGGAGGGCATGCAGATGAACTATGTGAACTACCTCGTCAACAAATTAGAAAAGGATTTTTGTGAAGCCCGGGACTTGGGATATGAATTTCAATACAGCTGGTTGATCATCTTGATCGCATTTGTCGCTTGGAAAATGCCTAAAGGAGCTACCTTCCTAGATATTGAACCTACAGAGCCCCTGGCTGCTCATTTTTCCACCATGTGGTATACCAACAACATGACGAAGCAGTGGCAGTCTAATGTTATGTTTCATGGATATTATCAGTAGTTGAAGGTCACCATTGAATCATTCTTGTGTATGAAACCATGTACCTTGCATCATTACCGACCCATAGCAGAGTTCCACACTAATCCCCACTTCATTTACATCACCACACGAAGAGATGAGCACCAAGAAGAATTGTTGTCATACTACAAGTTGACGAATGAAGATATGGAGCAGATTACAAAGGAATGGCCAGAAGAATTTATTGTACCTGCCATCGATGCAGAGTTATCTGACACTAACACTATAGGAAGCCATATAGTTACATGATTTGAACACGTAGGACAGTCCAGTGGGATGAAGAAGCAGAAAATGCAATATGAATTCCAAGACATAGAGAGAGATGAAGAGGACAACACTTCTGGAGATAATGGTTTTGGGTCGCTAGGAGGAGAAGAAGATGAAGCAGAAGGATAGGGAGCAGGAGATGAAGGAGGATAAGAGAAAGGATAAGGTGAAGCTACACCACCTGAATATCCCCCTAATGGGACATTAACACCACAAAAGAGGAAAGTTTCTTCGAAGAAACCTTCCGCAAAGAATAAAACACGCGCCAATAAGCCACAATTGGAGGCCACTCTCACTGATGATGACATTAGTTTGGTCCATGAAGCTATGGAGGACACCTCTAAAGACATGTTGCATAGATACAGAGAGAAATAGGAGGATTTATTGTAATTTACCCCAAAATTACCAAATAAAAAAAAAATTTCCTAGGTGCATTAAAACTCCTTTACTCCGTTATACTTGATTTGTTTATAACTAAAAATGCTAATGTCGGAATACGATGTGTACTTATTTGTATTACCAGCGACTAAAACCAGGTAATCAACCTTTCCATGAAATCGTAAATATTACCATTACTCAAAACATATGTTAACCTCTAGCCTACAGAGTTCTTACCTTTATCAAGGGATCCACAAAAGCATTTCACTAAAGTTCCACCTTTTAAATTAAGTCCTACTACTCTCTACCTCATATCCAAATGAAGGAGTACCTCACACTTTATTTAAACAATCCCAAACATTCAATATATTTTTCTTTACCTTATAATCCCATATTCAAGGACTATGTTGATAATAGGTACAAAACCCATTACCATAAATTCCTTATATCTAAAGTTTATACGAGGCAATGTATTTTTTTTTTTGAGTTTAAATGAGTGCATTATCGTATGTCTTACCTGAAGGTTTTAACCTTGGACACATACAGGCCTCCTTGCAACAACTATACCCTAACTAAACGTGCACTCTAACTGTCATAGTAGTGGACGTCCTTATCATTTTTCTTTGTTATGGCCTTCAACACGGTAGTTAGTGGGACTAACACTCATACTAGTTGACAAATGATAAGGCCACATGAATAAGGATATTTAACGTTGGGGTTGGGAACCTACCTGGCACAAAAAGTCACAACCCTAATTCTTATTTTCCAGTATGAACCCATCCGATTTCATGATAGGGATTAGCACTAACAGTGTTAGTGGGCTTGGTTCAATGCGCGGTTAATACATTTTTGTAATTGCCATTGAATTTCTCTGGTTGATAGTTATTAGGGTTCTTCCATTGTACAGATCCTAGGTTCTCATGATCAATGTGGGTATTCCAAGTGCAGTCTTTCACATGGCCAGCATACCCACACCTTCCCTCGCCATTACTCTGATACGAGAGGTCCCTGGTAACTAAGTCTCATTTTCTTTTGGCTCCTATGCATTTTGTAAAACCTCCCCGTGTTAGCCTCTGCAAGGTTTCTCTGTGTGAAAAAAAAAGATGTCCAGAAAGGTGCCTTTCCTGCATAATGAAAGAAGATGGATTGTCAATTTTCTGGTACTCCTCCTTTACCGATAATTTCCACAACGATTTAATCTCTTAAAGTCAGTTGTATTCATTCTTGTCTCTGTAACCAGTTTTCTTACAGTTGTTGGTTGAGGTCATTCCTTTGTTACTCTTGTATGTAACTCCACCATGCTCCATGTAAAGAAATTGTTCTAAATTTTTGGTGCTTTTCAACCCTATCTCTCCCATGAGGTCAACCACCCCACTACTCACAAATTTGAATAAACTTGTAGGTAGTTCTTACACAGTTCAGTTTTGTTTTTGCTTCAGGGTTAGTTCCTTAGTACTGTTGGGGTTTTTATGTTGAACTGCAACTGTCCTCTGACTTATTCTTAAATCTTAGACTGATAATATTTTTTTGAGTTTACTCACAGCATACCTAACGTCGAAACTCCTGTGGTTGAAACCCGCTTGGATTTTCACAGTGACCCTAACAATAGTGTCTTGTTTGAGTGACTGCGTATTATTACTCTCTGTATATTCTATTAATTTATCCTTTGCAATTATGAGGTCTTCGTCAACAGTACCGAGACCTCGACCTTTCTCGATCACTTATACTTGCACTTTAATATTCCTGTTTGATTAAGAGATGAGCCTTCAATCTATTGACCCCTTGAATAGCTTTACGCATCCAAAGTTACTGTTCCCGTAATCTATTGTTAGAAGGTTGGTTAAAAAAATATATTTCGAACTACGTTTTATGCTTGGTTTTGGTCTGTGTAATCTTTACCAATTAATTCGTAAGATAATAATTTATGATACCAGTGTCCCACGACCCCATCTTTGATTCCAAGCTGGCAATAATGCCTCTATGGGACATGCTCTACACTATGTAAATTTTATTGTTCTTTGGGTTCGTAAAGATTTATTGTGACTTTGATTTGACCTTGGATCATATGATATGAGTCGTAAACCCTTTCCTGGGAATTCTATAGATTTTCTTTGATACTAATAAAAATGCTTGTGGCTCGTGTGTTACTCCAAGTGTAAATACCTTACTCATTTTGTATAGGGATTGAAGTAGTCAAGTGTTCCACTATGTGTAACAATACTCCAAAGTCTAAATTCAATTAAACAATTGCTTTGAGTCCTCTATTTCTATACTTTCGTGTCTGAAGCTTATATATTTTTATTTTTCTTCCGTATAAGTAGCATCCATAGGGAAATAGAATGCCTCTATTCGACAAGCAATGTACTATGCAAACTCTTTATCATTCTGGTTATCAAAATCTTTAGATATTTAGAAGAGTTATTCTTGCTTATTTGCATTATGGAATGATTGATTAACTCTTTCGGTTAACATAATCTAATGATGGGACACCTGTTTTACTTACGAGGGTACCCATCAGATAATTTTGGGTCCACTTCTCCCCTTCAGTCTTGTGGAAAATTTTCTCAGCGACACCAATGGGGATGCACCCGCGCCAACCTCAAGCTAAGTGTTTTTTCATGTATTAAATCCGCAATGTTTAATTTTGTGAATTTGTCCTGGACATTACTCTATCTTCAATATTTAATTTTTGTTTATTTGTTTCATAAATTTGTTTACTAATATTCTTGATATTTCCCTTGTAGGACTTAATCACTCTAAGGGTGTGGAATGGCAAGGTCACCTCACTTGAAAGGTATTTGAGTTCCAACATGTGGCGTTAAAAAAACATAACCACGGAGGTTATGTTTAAAGTGACACAGGTTCCACCCTAGGATATTATTATCATGATAGTTTTATACCATGCTCCTATAGATAGTTGGTTACTTGTATCTTCAATTCTTAAAGGAAAAAGACAAAGGGGAAACCCTATACTGAATACAATTTCACTATTTAATAGTTATGATTGCATGTACTGTGTAGAATTTGAAGACTCGATTTGAGTGTTATACCGACTCTGTAATGTGTAGTATGTTTTATGTATTTAAACCACTGAACATTTGTTTTCTAGGCTACTGTAATGAAATAGGACTGTAACTTTATGTTCCATTAATATAGTCAGATTTAATGGAAAAACTTGAAATCTCAAGTTGTTCGGAAGTCAATAAACAACTTTTTGTGTATTATATATATAGATAGATAGATAGATAGATAGATAGATGTATTTTGGTATTCACTCCAAAATTTCGTTTGGTATTGGTACAATTTTAAATATTCCTTAAGCGAATATATATATATAGTATAGCTTATTCTTATCACCGTAATACTTATGTTCTTTGTAGATTTATTGCAGCCTATAGAAGCATACACAGGTATTTCCTGTAGGTTTGTACTTAAGATTTTTCAACCTGTAGAAATCTATAATAAATCGTTATGCATGCTTATACTTGAATCTACATTCATACTTATACCTAATATCCCTAATATCAACAACAGATCGAACTTATATTTGTTTTCTTATTGCGGTTTAGAGAGTACATCACATAAATAAGAAATTCTCACACATTCATCAACAGTTAACACACATAGTAGATTTCTTAACTCTACTCAATAAATAAATTCAAACTGTAAAGGATTATTCTACAATTCATTTCATTCTACCGGCCATTAACCAATAAAACAATTCAACAAGGAATAAGTAGAGGTACACATCTGAACAAAGTGTTGGGACAACAAATGGAATGACCAAGTTCCACCTAACCATAGAACAACACAACCAATCTACTTTCTCTGTTCACCCCATAGCCTGACCATGAATCCATGAGGGAGAACTCCAAAGCTCCTCTTTCGATATAATCCTCTTTCAATTCAGAAATTCTCCTTGCCTCACACTTAGAAACAGTGCTCATAACAACAAGTCATATCCTTTCCCCAACATACTAAGTAGCATCCTGCCTCCTCCCATATGTTGTATATGCAAAAGCATCTAGTGCCTAGGTCTTTTTCCCCCTTTGGGAATTTTCGCAGCTTTAAAAATCCCTAATTTTTCAGGGGCTGCCAATGGCCAAATTCCTCATTTTCCACTTGTAAAATTCATCCCTAACGTAGTTCAAGATTGTTCCCCACTCATGGAATCATGGTCAACTGATTTCAACTTGGTTGTTCCATTTGTCTTTCAGCAATTAATATAAAAAACATTTGTCTCTTACAAGTGTCATAGTCAAAGATTTGGTTGGGAAAATCAAATCTTTTCCCAAGAGTCACAATAATTAATTACAATTAATCAAATTCCAAATTCAAAATTTCCATAAATGGAAAAAAAATTCCAAATTTGAATTTGCCAAAAAACGGAAATAAATTCCTAAGTGCATACACAC
>ML777143.1:1458126-1470843 GCA_009831015.1 Picea engelmannii
AAGAAGAAGAGGACATGTCCCATGTTCCATATGCCAGTGCAGTTGGCAGCTTGATGTATGCAATGGTTTGTACTAGACCGGACATTGCACATGCAGTGGGAGTTTTGAGCAAGTATATGTCAAAACCTGGGAAGGAGCATTGGACAGCAGTAAAGAGGGTCTTCAGGTATCTTTGTGGCACCACCAGTTATGGATTGTGCTACCAAGGAAGGCCAGGATTAGACAGAGTGATGGACATACATGGCTTTGTTGATGTAGACTGGGCTGGGGATTTGGATCGCAGAAGATCTACAAGTGGGTATGTATTTAACCTATTTGGAGGAGCAATCAGTTGGATGAGCAAAAGACAAGATGTAGTGGCACTCTCAACTACAGAAGCTGAATACATGGCATCCACGCATGCAAGCAAGGAAGCAGTATGGTTACAAAGATTGTGTTCAGGTATTGGGTTGGTACAACAAGTAGTGAGATTAGAATGTGATAGTCAGAGTGCAATATTCCTGGCAAAGAACCTAGTTTATCATTCTAATACAAAGCATATTGATGTTCAATATCACTTTGTGAGAGACATGGTTGAGGAAAAGGTGTTGTTGGAAAAGGTTGACACTTTGAAGAATGTTGCAGATTCATTGACAAAGTCTGTAAGCACAGGAAAGTTCCCTTGGTGTAGAGTAACAATGGGCATTTTTGCCTTGGATTGTTGACTATATAATCCCCTGGACCCCTGGATGCAAAGAAAACAACAAGTGGGAGAATGTTGGGTATGTGTTATACTCTTTGCATGTGTGTGTGTGTGGGTGCGTCAGATACGACAATTGTGTCTAACGATCCCTTCACCTAGAGATTTGTCATGTGTGCTGGGCACTTTCCTAGGGGGGTCCCAGGGGGGGGCAGGTATGCCCCCCCCTGGTTACGCGCAGCGTTCGGCACTGGGCGGCAGCCCGGGGCAACACCCCGAAATTTTGTTTTTGGGTGGTTTTTGCTATTTTTAGTTGATTTTGATATTTTTAGCTGATTTGTAAATTAATCCCGGATTAAGGGATTAGGGTTTTGGTATCTACGGAATACCTAAAAACATTGTATATATTGTATGGCGAATGGTGAAATTCGATATAATGAAAATAAGAAAGGTTTTCCTGGTTGAAGGTTTCCGGTAAAAATCTCTGTGTATGAGCCATTGATTAATTTATGTATTGCTTAAGAATCTATATGCATTGCTTTACTTCGCAGGTTTAAAACTTACACTCCAAAGGTTGTTGTTCAAAAGTTTGCCTTCAATCCTCATGCACATGTTGCTCAGAACTACAGTATTGTAGAATATCTGGTGCAAGCACCTTCTGCCATGTCGGCTCTCGAAGTCCTTCAAAGTTTCCCTGCTCAATGGAAGGCATTGCTAAAGGCTATAGGTGGAATTGATCCTACGGATACAAATCTGATAATTTTTTACCTCAAAGATCACATTCCGAGACTTCCTCCTCAACTAGCATTCCAAATACAAGTTGTTTTCTCCGACAAGAACATCTGTAGGATGGTTATTGATGAGGGTGCTTCTACCTATGTAATATTTCTTTCATGTTGGAAATCCATCGACTCGCCTCCTCTTACGGAATCACATAACACTCTTAAATCCTTCAATGGCTCTGGCTTTAAACCCTATGGTGTACTTCCTTCATTTCCTATTACGCTAGAAGGCAAATCAATCACTATTGAAGTTGAGGTCTTCTATGCACCTCTCAATTACAACCTCTTACTTGGCCATAGCTGGATTGATGTGATGCACATTGTTGTGTCTACCCTTTTCCATGTTTTACGTTTTCCACATCAGGGAAAGGTTATTACGGTCGACCAACTAGCCTTTTTCAATTCTAACACCCATACTAGCAACATACCTTTCATCGTGAAGAATCTGTCTGGGTATGAGAACGTTGGTGTGGGCCTACTTAAAGATTCAACTCTAATGGGTACATTCCTGATCCCACCTCTTGATGTTCCACCTCCTTTGGTTGCCTTGATCAACATGATCTCCACCTCTGTTCACAATACTCACCCGTCTTCTGACCCATGGATAATACTCGACCCTGGTGATTATCTCCGCTATGGAAACCAAATGCCTTTAAGTCTAGTTTAATTTTCCTATCAAGCCATTCAATCGACAACCCCTCCTACCCTCTCTATCGGTGATTCATCTCCTGATCCATTCCACGTTATTTTTCCCACAGATGATATGATTATGTCAGTTATGTCGATGGAAGGAACCCCCTTGGATGATGGAAATCATCATTCCAACCTCTTCCTCGAAAAACACACCCTCGAGAGTTACCAACTGATCTTGACTCCATCGACCGTTGTTTTCATTTCCTTTGTTCCCGAGAATACACATGATGTGTTATATGAAGGGAACCTAAGTAATATTTTTCCCATCGTCCCCCTTGACATATCCATTAAACCTGGAGTTGTTGAAAATGTCCACATTGGAGCTTCGTGCTCTACTGACGAGTTTGTCACCTATAAATCACTTTTCCAAGATTTTCGTGACATCTTCGCTTGGATATATGAAGAAATGTCGGGCGTTGACCCTGTTATTTTTGTACACAAAATTAAGACATACCCTGACACTAGACCCGTCTGGCAGAGACTTCGTCATGTCCACCCCTGTAAAGTAGCTGCTATTAAGCTTGAGGTTGAAAAAATTCTTAAATATGGATTTATTTATCCTGTGGATTTAACTGATTGGGTATCCAATCTTGTTACGGTTAACAAGAAACAAGGTACGATCCATGTTTGTGTCGATTATAGGGATATCAATCAAGATTGTCATAAGGACAACTTTCCCACCCCCTTCATTGACCAGATCATCGACGATTGCGCCGGGAGTGAAATCTTCTCTTTAATGGAGGGTTTCTCCATCTATAATCAAATCAACATCTTGCCCGCAGATCAACACAAAACCACTTTTATTTGTCCTTGGGGCACCTTTGCTACCAGAAACTACCCTTCGGTTTAAAGAACGTCGTTGCAACTTTTCAACATGTTATGTCTTATGCTTTTCACGATATTAAGCACATTGTACAACCATATCTAGATGACCTACCGACACATTCCATGCATCGTAGTGACCATCTAGCACACCTCCGAGCCATTTTCCTTCATTCTTAGTTCTATTGTATACACTTAAACCCACACAAATGTGTTTTTTGTCTGGAGTCTGGCCGACTTCTAGGTTTTATTGTGCCCTACTAGGGGATCAGGGTTGATCCTTTGAAGGTCGAGGCGATCCTCAATCTCCCTCCTCCTTCTTCACTTCGTCAGCTTCAAAGTTTACGAGGGAAGGCAAACTTTTCATATCGTTTCATCCCCAACTATGCTCAATTAACGCTCGGATTTACTCGACTGCTAAAGAAAGGTTCTGATTTTGTATGGGATTCCACTGCCAACAAAGCTTTCGAAGAGTTGAAACTGACTTTAACCCATACCCCGTTACTTTTCCCACCTGATTATAGTCAAGATTATTTCCTTTATCTCGCTGCTTTGGACTCTACCATCGCCATAGTTCTAGTCCAGGAAGATGATTTACACGATGAACATGTCATTTATTATTTGAGTTAGAGTCGCACGACTACCGAAGCCAAATACTTACATGTTGAAAAACTGGCCTTGGCAGTTTCTCAAGATCTCCAACTATTTCGTCACTATATCTTACTATGCAAGACCACTGTAATTTTCGATTGCAACCCCATGCAGCACATTCTTACACACCAATTTCTAGGGGGGAAATTCTCCAAATGGATAGTAATTCTCCAGGAGTTTGACTTATATTCGAACGCACTAAGTCTAAGAAATCCTTGGTGTTTGTCGAACTGATATGTGACCTTCCCTGCACTGAGACAGAGAATGTAGCAGAGGATTCTTTACCTAGTGAATCCCTTTTTCTAATCAATTCTGATGACCTTTGGTATGGGGATATCATTATACTGTCTAGCACTGACCATCGTCGAATACGTTACCAAGCCCGTCAGTAAATTATCCTCAGTGACACTCTTTATCATCGTGGGATTGACTCTGTTTTTCGATGTTGTCTCACCTATGATGAAGCTGAGAAAGCTTTGAATGACTGCCACTCTAGAGCATGTGGTGGTCACATGTTTGGGTATGCTACTGCCCAGAAGATCTTATGAGAAGGATATTTTTGGCCTTCTTTATTTAAAGATTGTATTATTGTCTTCCAAAAATGCCATGCTTTCCAAACATACAACAAGAAGATAAGATTGCACCCTGCTCCCCTACACCCTATAGTTTCCATTAGACCTTTCACGAAATGGGGCATTGATTTCATGACCTATAACCCTCACTCATTTGGGGGGCATGGATACATTATTGTAGCACCCTGCTCCCCTACACCCTATAGTTTCTGTTGGACCTTTCGGGAAATGGGGCATTGATTTCATGACCTGTAACCCTCACTCGTTTGGGGGGAATGGATACATTATTGTAGTCATGGATTATTTCACCAAATGGACCGAGGTGATGCCTACTTTCGACAATACCGAGAAAAATGCAACCCTTACATATTTAATCACATTATTACTCGATTTGGGATCCCGCGAGATATCATTACTGATCATGGTAGCCATTTTCAGAACTTTATGATGTTTGAACTTACCGACAAGTTGGGTATTCATCATGAAAACTCAACCCCCTACTATGCTTCATCGGATAATAGGAATCCATAAGAACAGTTGGCACATGATGTTGTTCTCATCATTATGGGCCTATCGAACATCCGTGAAGTCTTCTACGTGATTCACCCCCTTTCAACTAGTTTACGGCATTGAATTCATTCTCCCTATTGAATGTGAAATACCATCCTTGAAGTTAGTCGTTGAACTTCTCCCAAACACCTCTGTTGAAGAAGAACGTATATTGTATCTTATGTAATTAAACGAGACATGTCGTGATGCCACCCTAGTTATTGAAACCCAAAAGAAATGCGTAAAATCCCAATATGAAAAAAATGTCAAGCCATGTGTTTTCTTTGAGGGAGATTTGGTTCTCCTATATGAACAAGATCATGATCTACTAGGAGCCGAAAAATTCAAAGCTATGTGGCGTGGTCCATATATCGTCAAACGAGTGTCAGAGAAGGGATCTTATGAGTTAGTAGATTATGATGGCATTCATTTGAGTGAACCCAGAAATGGGCTTTACTTGAACAAGTATTATGCTTAGATTGTCTCTGCATGAGTGCTTGTACTTTTACTATACCATACTCTTGTGTGTTACTTTTGTGTGTTTTTTATTATTTCGTTTCAACCCCCAACTGCTTACCATGCGTTGTGCTTGGTTTCCAGATTTCAACGTCTTCTCTACCCTATATTGGCTTCACCGATGGTGCTAGCCATAGTACTCAGAACCTATCTTTTGTTGCTTGGGCGATCTATGCACCCACCAACGAACTAATCAATTTACAAGGTGTTTTCCTCGATCATGCAACCAATAATATTGCAGAATATAGCACAGTCATTGAATTATTGACTGATGCTATCTCACTTGGGATTCGTCACTTCGTTGTACAACTTGATTCGCAGCTAGTAGTACTCTAGTTAAGTAATGTCAACACTATATGAAGTCCTACTTTGTTACGGGTATATCTATGAATTTGTCTCTTGGAACGTTGTTTTGATTATATTGAATATCAACACATTCCTAGGTGTCTAAATACATTAACTGATGTTCTAGCTAATTATGTGTTAGACAGAAATTTGAGACATTTATAAATCCAATCACACATTACACATTGTATATAAAAGTAGAGTAAGCCGGTAGAAGCCTCATGTATATATATAATGAAAAAGTTTTACAAAAAGTGTTTTCCATCCAAGGACCAAAATATCAAAATATAGAGCCCATGGCTCATACAAAATAGCATCATATATGTCACTCAAAATAATATCATGGATGTCGCTCGCAATAGCACACCACTGCCCGTGCTACCCGACGAAGTAACCGACTAAGTGAGTCAGACATGCCTACAGTATGGCATTGATAACGCCATGGGACCTCCTCGATCGACATGTCGAGGATGTATGCCATCAAGCCTTCTAAGTTCTGCTCCATCGCCTCATAGTCGTCAACCTCCCACCCCGCTACCACATGTGCCTCTCCTCGTCTCTGACTTGGAGGTGTGTCAGGAGGTCAATGCGGCCCTACATCTGCATAGTCAAAAACTTTTGATTATTCTTTAGATCAAAACCACAAAAAACATCTAATATACTAAAAAATCACAAAAACACTATAAAGAACAAAATATCTTTCTTACCTAGATCTCCCCAATGAGATCCCTCAAGGAGAACCAAGTCAGGATCACCCCAAAAGTCCAGGTCGGCATACACATATTCATCGATCATCAATATTTGGGGCCTTAGCCAATCAAAAAAGGCATCATTGTACTTTATTATAGTACCCGCTACGTGTCATGCCATAAGATCACACCACCTTTTCATCCTTGGGTCTCGTGGGGCTGGTATTCCCCACTCTACCTGTAGTCGCAAATGTGGGACTCTTTCCAGGAAGAAAGATACCAAAATCGACCCATACCCAAATTTTTTTAGGTCTCCATTCTTTCTCTTTGTAAGTTGGGTGTTCATGCTACGGAGCAAACCATCACAACAATTGAATACTTGGGGTTCTAGGAATTCAACGGCATATTGAAAGTAACTCTGGAGCACCATATGTGGTGATGCACTCCCGGACATCCATGCAATGGTGAAAAGGATGGTCCTGAGAGTTAAATATCTCACACCTCGAATAGGCACTTTCCCTTTGCGTCTTTCAACATCAGTTTCGCAGTGTCGACGGATATACTCACTCATCGACAAGCCACCACCTCGACCTCCTGTCAGAGACACTCGTTCTCCATGACGAGATAGCCCCATCAAAAAGTAAATATCCTCAATGTCCAAGGTAAGGACATGAACACCCATGTGAAATACTTGTTGCTTTGAGTCCCACATATGGACCAGGTACTCTAATAGTCTTTGTTGGGCTCTCATGCCCTGAATCTTGAAAACTTTAAAGAGACCACATTGACGAATATCATTGATAGTTCCCAGATCATTTAAAGCCATGGATTCATCCTCTTCATGCTCACGTTCTCTCCATTCCAACATTTTTGCAAATCAAATACCTTCATGGAAGTAAGAGAGAATAGCTAGCATCTGCATCTAGCTTTTTGGATACCTTTTTCCCTCAACGCTTACTTTTCCTTTTTTATTTTCGACCGTCGAAACTGACCTTCAGGTACAGTGCAAGACTTCTGCAGGAAAGACATAGGGCACCTACGAAAATCCTTGATTTTTGCAGGGCCCGATATAGGATGCCTGCAGCGGCCCCAGCGCATGCCTACCGGCCTAAAAAATGCCCAAAACATTATTTTTTAACCATTAAAAACAAATTGTAATCCAATCAAAAGGAAGAGGATGAATATCTTACCATGTTGGCAGAGACCATTCGCCGAATGATCGCCTATGCTCCTCGCAATCGATCGCCGAAATCAAAGGTAAAAAAGGGGCTTTTAGACAAGTTTTTGATCAAATGCAAATGAAGTGGAAAAAATGACCTTTTACTCTTATTTATTACATTTTTTACCTTTTTCATAATATTTTATATTATATAAATACATTTTTTCATAAAACCAAAAGTTTAATGGTCTTACGAGTGTCTTGTCTCTTGCAAGAAGGACCCTAAGGTCTTAATTAATGGAGTATGGATGTTTTGTTCTATTTGTTTTCTTTTTGTTACACATATCGATAATTTTTAAGATTTTTTAGTAAAACCTCAGGTTCACTCTTCGTTCGTTCGTTCTCGTGCTCAAAAATTTATGAGAATGTAACCAAGTACACTTTTGTCATTCTTTCATACTCATTTTGGTAACACGAAAAACGATACACTCGGAGTATCATTCAAGCTCTTTTCACACTCCTTAAAAATGAAAAGATTGTCAAGCGACCTTGTTTTGTTCATGCTCGTAAAAGTGTTTTAATAAAATGTTCAATGGGCAATCGTTTATCACTTTTTCGGTCCTGTCAAATTATTTTACGAAAAATGAACTGAGAGAGTTCTCTTTTAAGTGTTTTTCAGACTCTATAAACATGAAAAACTCTCGAGTTTTCTATCTTTGGACTCCTTAAATAAACATCGAAAGAACCGTTTGGGGCCAAACCACTCCTTCTTAGGGTTCGTTAAAAATACTCTGAGGGACTCGTCCGAAGGATGAGCTTACATTACAAGCATACGTTATCCTCCTCAAGCTTGTGTAAGAATAAAGAGGTACTCGCCAGCAATGGTGGGGGGAAATTTGGGAAAGGAATGTGTCTCTATATTCATGTTAGTGGTAGTACTAGTCGCTCTTGGACATGACAGCCCCCTTCATAATTTGAATCCGGGTTGGGAAATCCATTTGCCTCTCATTTGACCTTCTGCAAGTTTACATCTTGGGTCATCTTTGAGTCAATGTTTCCAAGACTATCGTCGTGTCATCCATATGTTCAAGAGAAAGTCTGAATAATCCCTCTCTTGAGTCGACCATCTGCATTTGTCAATTCCTACCATGTCGACCTTCCCTATGTTAGTTTCAAATCATATCCATGTTCTATTCTAATCCTAAATCTGTTACTTATTTTGCTTCATTGATGGGGGATACATCAAGGCCCTCCTGTGACGAGTCTCTTCCTGTCGACTTCAACTCCTTATCTAGGGACGATACTTAGAAATCATTTAGTACCTTAGAGCATGCATGCCTTAATGGCAGGTTTCTTTGCTTTTGACAGTAGATTCACATCATTGATCCCTGATCAAAATATTCCATCGAATCTTCGACTTCGGCTCATTTATTCACATTCGTTGGATTGTGCTACAGTACCTTGGGTTTCATCAACATCAATGGTGATTTCCCTCATGCTTGTTAACGGTTTTCATTAATGACCAGTAATCAAGTGGTTTCTAACCATGTTCGACTTCAACACTTGTAATCACATGGCTAGATTCGTATTTACGGACGATGGTATTAAAGACCTTGGATATCATCATTCATGGTCCAAGTTTCAATGGAGTATTTATGATTTGTATTGGCACATAGATCCACTTTGTATGTCTCGTGGCTATGTTTGCATCAATGTTTTTCTCGTACATAGATCCATAGTGTATTCCTGGTGGCTATGTAACATTTTTTGATGACATGGATCCATGGTGTATTATTGGTGGCCATGAATTACATTTATGAATTCGATCATTTGTATTCTGAACATGGGAATGCATAATTCAAACATGGTATCATATTGTCCATATGCTTGTTTATTTGCAGGTTTTCGAAAGGTGTGTCCTTTGTTTTCGACACACACACATATTTTGCAAAGTATTTCGGTCGTCACAAGTTCTGACCTCATACTTTGGGGGGCATTCTGTTACACATTATTTTGGTCACCTTGATGATGAATTTTCAAGCATGTGGTCAGGCCCTCATGATCATCTTTTGCCTGATAAGAGTGACCATTTTTCTCCTCTGTAAACCTATTTTTTGAAAGGACGTCGCAGGCTGACCATATAGTACAGTGCGGAAATCAATGATTTCCGCATGCTACTCTATAGTTGGCCCATGGGATTTCCATAGGCTGCTTTACAAGTAGAGTGTGGTGGGGTTTTAAAGACAAAAGAGGAAAGGGGTTCAAGAAGTTTCTAGAAGAGGAATCTTCTAGAATGTGAGGTGGCATCCATATGGTTACAATCCTACTAACTTCTCTGATCTAGTGGGATCATCCTCATCTCTTTAACCACTTCATCTTCTCCTATATAATAATGGGCTTCTCATGGAAAAGGTTAAGCACAGTTAAGAAAATTTGAGCAAAGGATTGGTGGAAAAATAGGCTGGAGATTGTGTGGAAAATACTATTTCAACTGATGCTTGAGGTCTACATCCACCAATCAAGATTTTGAGCATCATCTTCATGCAAGCTCCAGAACAGGTATATGTGTGTGTTGGGATGAAGGAACACTAAAAGGGAACTTGCGACATCAAGGCATTTCGGTTGTATCTTCCACTTTTATTCAATCTAATACAGTGGCATGTTTCTTTCCCATAAAATCATTCTCATTTTATTACCTGACTCCTTGATCACATGTTTAATTTTTCATTGAATCTATCATAGTTGCTTTCACTTTGGTTGGTTTTTGTCATTGCAGATCTGGTTTCACAAGAGCACCGAAGCGAAGTAGGAACAACAAATATATAAGGAATCGATCTCAAAGGCAAGTCATCAATTCCTTCTTTGCTAGTTAGATCAATGATTGTAACTTAGGGAAAGTGTCATGTCATATCCTGTTTTTTTCTAGATCCAGGTGGATATAGGGAGATTAGTTCATGTCTGCATCTATCGATTTATCCAATAACATCATGTGAACCTCTGCAAGGTTTCTCTGTGTGAAAAGGAAAGATGTCCAGAAAGGTGCATGTTCTGCATAACACATGAAGACGAATGCGTGATTGTTTGGTACTCCTCCTTTACTAGTAAGTTCCACAACAATTTAATCGTTTAAAGCCAGTTGTATTCATGTTTGTCTCTGTAACCGGTTTTCTTAAGGTTGTTGGTTGAGGTCATTCCTTTTTTATTCTTGTATGTAACTCCACCACGCCATGTAAAGCGATTTTTCTAAATTCATGGAAGTTTTCAACCCTATCTCTCCCATGAGGTCAACCACCCCACTACTCACAAATTTTAATAAACTTGTAGGTATTTCTTACACAGTTCAGTTTTGGTTTTGCTTCAAGGTTATTTTCTTAGTATTGTTAGGGTTTTTTTGTTGGCCCGCAACTATCCTCAGACTTCTTCTTAAATCTTAGACTGATAATATTTGTTTCAGGTTACTCGCAGCATACCTAACGCTGAAACTCCTATGACTGAAACCCGCTCAGATTTTCACAGTGCCCCTAACAATAACGTCCTATAAGAGTGGTTGTGTATTATTACTCTCTGTATATTCTGTTAATTTATCATTTGCAATTATGAGGTCTTCGTCAGCAAGACCGGGACCTTGACCTTTCTCGGTCGCTTATACTTTCACTTTAATATTCTTGTTTGATTAAGATATGGGCCTTCGAGCTATTGGCTCTTTGAATATCTTTACTCATCCAAATTTATTGTTCTCGTAATCTATGGTTAGAAGGTTGGTTCAAAAAATATATTTCAAACTCTGTTTTATGCTCGGTTTTGGTTTGTGTAATCTTTATCAATTGATTCGTAAGATAAGAATTTATGATACTAGTGTCCCGCAATCCCATCTGTGATTCCAAGATGGCAATAATGCCTCTATGGGACATGCTCTACACTGTGTAAACTTTATTGTTCTTTGGGTTCGTAAAGATTTATTGTGACTTCAATTCAACCTCGGATCATATGATATGAGTCTAAACCCTTTCCTGGGAATGTTGTAGATTTTCTTTGATACTAAGAAAAATGCTTGTGGCTCATGTGTTACTCCAAGTGTAAATACCTTACTCATACTTATACAGGGATTGAAGTATCCAATTGTTCCATTGTGTGTAACAATACTCCAAAGTCTAAATTCAATTAAACAATTTCTTTGAGTCCTCTGTTTATGTACTTCTGTGTCTGAAGCTTATATATTTGCATTTTTCTTATGTATAAGTAGCATCCAGAGGGAAATAGAACGCCTATGTTCGACAAGCATTGTACTATGTGAACTCTTTATCATTCTGGTTATCAAAATATTTAGATATTTAGAAGATTTCTTGCTTATTTTCATTATGGAATGCTTGATTAACTCCTTTGTTTACCATAATCTAATGATGGGACCCATGTTTTACTTGTGAGGGTACCCATAAGATAATTTCAGTTCCACTTCTTCCCTTCAGGCATGTGGACAATTTTCTCAGCGACGCCTATGGGGATGCACCCATGCCAACCTCAAGCTAAGTGTTTGTTCATGTATTAAATCTGTAATGTGTAATTTCGTGAATTCGTCCTGGACATTACTCTATCTTCAATATTTAATTTTCATTGATTTGTTTCATAACTCTGTTTACTGATATTATTGATCTTTCCCTTGTAGGACTTAATCACTCTGAGCATGTGGATTCGCGAGGTCACCTCACTCGAAAGGTATTCGATTTCCAACTTCTGGTGTTAAAAAACATAACCACCTAGGTTTTGTTTAAAGTGACACAGGTTCCACCCTAGGATATTATTATTGTGATAGTTTTATACTAGGCTCCTATAGATAGCTGGTTACTTGTATCTTCAATTATTAAAGGAAAAAAACAAAGGGGAAACCCTATATTGAATATGATTTCACTATTTAATAGTTATGATCACATGTACTGTGTAGAATTTGAAGACTCGTTTTATGTGTTATACCGACTCTGTAATATGTAGTATGTTTTATGTATTTAAGCCACTGAACATTTGTTTTATGGGCTACTGTAATGAAAAAGGACTGTAACGTTTTTCTTCATTAATATAGTCGGATTTAATGGAAAAAACTTGAAATCTCAATTTGTTCGGAAGTCAATAAACAACTTTTTGTGTATTAGATGTTTATGTAGCTCTGAAAATCTGTATAGGCGGCAACATATATATATATATATATATATATATATATATATATATATATATATGTATGTATGTATGTATGTATGTATGTATGTAT